>CAUYPK010077881.1:0-36191 GCA_963574355.1 Loris lydekkerianus | reverse complement strand
ATAAAAATGTAATTTGTATAAATAAAAAAAAAATATTTCTATGCTTTTTTTTTTTTTTTTTTTTTTTTTTTTGAGACAAAGTCTCAGTGTGTCACCCTTGGTAGAGTGCTGTGGTGTCACAGCTCACAGCAACCTCAAACTCTTGGGCTTAAATTATTCTCTTGCCTCAGCCTCCAAGTAGCTGGGACTACAGGTGCCCACCACAACGCCTGGCTATTTTTTGTTATTGTTGTAGTAGTTCTCATTGTTGTTTAGCATGCCCAGTTTTTGAACCAGGCCAGTTTCAAAACCACCAGCCCCAGTGCATGTGGCTGGTACCCTAACCACTGAGCTATGGGCGTTGAACCAAGAAATATTTCTTGAAGAACACCAGATTTATCAATACAAGACATATTTCTTAAAGAATACCAATTTATCAAAACAGACATTAGAAGAAATAGAACCATGAAAAACTTTGATGTAAAGTTTGAAAAGAGGGCCGGGCATGGTGGCTCTTGCCTATAATCCTAGCATGTTGGGAGGCTGAGGCAGGAGGATCCTTTTAGCGCAAGAGTTTGAGACTAGCCTAGGAAAGACTGGACCCCATTTCCAATAAAAAATGGAAAAAGTAGCTGGGCATTATGGTGGGTACCTGTAGTCCCAGCTACTCTAGAGGCTGAGGCAGAAGGATCGCTTGAGCCCAGGAGTCTGACATTGCTGTGAGCTAGATTGATGATTCAGCACTCTAGCCTGGGCAACAGTGTGAGACTCTGTTGTACAAAAAAAAGATTACAAAGAGAAAATGAAAAAATACATGGACAAAGATAATTTACCAATATTTACAAAGAAATGGCTTTAAGTAATCAAACCAGAACAAAAAGAAAATACCAAGCTCAATGGTTTTATAGTGAAGTCTACCAATTTTTTTTTAAAAATATTTAAATTTTATAGAAAATTTTAAAGGCTTAAAAATGAAAAGAGACTTTTTCACTCCTTTTGTGTCCAGTATAACATGGGTATGAATTCCAGCAGCCAGTATGACAAGAGAAAATTATAAAGTGCTTAGAGGGGAAAATACTAAATAATATATTGGGAAATTTAATCTAGTAATGATTCCAAAAATGACAGGCTATTTTAATTGTAGAAAATCAATTACTGTAATTTAAATTACAATAACAAATTGAAAAGAAATATTACCTAGTAGCTGAAGAACATAGAGTTGATAAATTTTGGTACTTCTGTCTGATTAAAAATTCTCAAATAAAAACAGATGTTCTTAACCTGATAAACAACAACTAGCAAATTCATATAGTAATAATCATTCTTGATGATAAAATATTAGAAACATTTCTGTTTTTATCACAGATATGATGAGATGCAGAATGTTACTTCTAGTCAACTCGAATCACTACAGAAATACAATAAAAATGAATAAAACACAAGAAGCTTGACGAGGAAGGAAATATGAAACACATGATGAAATTCTCTGCAGGTAATTGTCACATGTTTTATAATCCATACTCTTGTTCTGTTTACATTCCCTCTGTTTTTGGGAAACTTTTGTATGAGCAGCAGGGCCACAATTAAGGTAAGGCAAGTGAGGTACCCACTTCACCCCAGAATGAAAGGGAGCACTGGGAAATCTGAGAGCAGTGTGTGCAAGCTGCTTCCGGCCCGCCAACGTAGCCACCTCATGTGACATACCACATTCTTACTATGCTCTTTTCTCTCAGTCCTTTACTCATCATCACTAACTTACAGTTAACAACTCCCACCCCTGTCTCTCTTTCATTCATTTACTTAGTAATATTTTATGACTTGGAAAACAGAAATTTTATATCACTTAGTAGTAATATGCATCCCTTTAAAAACACTGGATATGTCTTATTCCATATTGGCCTTCAAAATAAAAGAAAAATAAATAAAATAAAACCACTGGATATATTCATATGCTATATAAACCTTAGTAAAAGAAGTACCTATGAGAATTTACAGATTTCTCATTAGTTCTAAGAGATCCTATATCCTCTCCCTGCCCAGCTCATGTGCTTTACCTGGCTGCTTAGGTGTAAAGTAAAAACATTTCCCCCTCTTTTCATTACGTAGAGCAAATAATAGGTAAAAAGCAAAAGCTAAAATACCCCAGCTTGCTGAAGAAACAATAACAACTGAACAAATAATGATATTCAAAACATTAATAACACAGAATTCACTGAAAGTTCTTCCTTCTACTGTTTACAAAAAGGTTTGCCTAAATATCCTTACACAGGACAAATTGTGTAAAACGTAGTGGGTTAAACAACAAGCATTGTCTATTATAATTAAATGAAACAAGCATCAAAGGCACAATATTCATAAAAGACTTGGAATCTGTAACCCTCTAAAATTTAGGCTACCAGCCAGATATAACAGCTTGGAACATCAGGTAACTTAAGGTATATGATTTGAAACTGATAATGCATAATTTACCCAAAGAGCTCTAGGTAGGTAAACAGTGGTGATGCAATGAGTTATTTGTGCTGAATATTTGTTTCTTTGCTGTGTGACTCCTCCATCTCCCTAGAAGTTAGGCGTCTGTCACCTGCTGTTTCTCAGCTGCTAAGATCTGAGAACACAACACAGATGGAGAGAGCTATGTTCTCCAGGCTGCTGCTTCACAGAGATAAGGCTGCAGGTTGCAGACATGCTCAGCGTTTCCTCCCCCTGAAAGAGCCTGAATAGCTATCAATAATAAACAGTTACTTCTCTGCTGTTGTGTTGAACAACACTGCCTTGCATACACAGGTGGAATTTGATGTAAGATGGTTGTTTAAATCACTTGAAATACATATGGCTTTATTATTTAAGGCCTTTGTGTTGTCTTTTCTTTCTCTCTCTTTTTAATTCTTTTTCTGTACCCACCCCTTCCCCTGAGGTCTACTGCCATACTTCTATGATTTAAGAACCCAGTTAAAATATTGGGCCACATTTCTTCACCAGTTGCCTTGAATGTGTATGGTGAGCTATACTCCAGTCACCTGTCATCCTCCTGTCATTCACAGCATTACATCTCTAAGTATGAGAACACGGCAAAAACATGCTCTACCCACTCAGAAGTATGCATTATGCTTGGTTATGACCGCACAATTTAACTTCCAGAAACCAAGGAAAGGTAATTACAATTCCTAGTATCGTAGGAATTTATATAGTTCTTAATTTTATCAAAAAACAAAGATCATTTTACTTGAAAGCTTCTAAATATTCCTCCATAACTGGGACCTTTGGAAGCAATAGTTCTTTGAAAATCTCTGTACCATTTATGATCTCTTGGTAGATAAGAGAGCTCATTATTACTTTCTTGATTCCATGGTAACAATCCATGTTAGGCATGATTTTATCTGCATTCAATGTCCTCTAGTGTATTATCATTAAAGGGGGAGTATCTGTAAAAAGGGATATGAGACGCTTTTGTGAAGGTAGAAGGCACAGTCCACAACAGCATCCTCACTCTAACACCAATAGCAAGTTGGGGATTTTCCAAGACCTTCCCCGTCTTGATCAATCACTAGAAAGACTCATAGGACTCACTGAAAGTTGATATACTCATTGTTAGGGTTTATTACTGAAAAAGGATACAGATTAAAATCAGCCAGGGTAAGAGACGCCCAGGGCAGAGTTGACTGGGGTTTCCAAACGTCAAGCTTCCATTGTCTTTGGGCTGTCTGACCTGTCTAACATTGATGTGTGACAATATGCGCATCATACTGCCAGCCGAGGGAGTTTATCCAAGCTGTATTGTCCAGAGTGTTCACTGGTACTCCATGTTTGACTACCCACATGTCTCAATTCTAGGATTTAGTCTATTAAATGTTGAATGGATACCACATGGCCCAAAGCTTCCTTTATAATTCAGATTGTTAGAGGTCCAGTGGCCAAGGTCCTTAGGGAAACAAAGCCATCCTCATTCAGGGAGGGTATTCCCAAGGTCTAGATCACCTCACCTCCTAAAGCCTAAGTGTAAAGGCCAGACCTCTTTGAGGGTAAGGTTATATCTTGTATTAAATACTTTTCAAAGGCAATTTTATAAGATAGGTTTAAGAAAATTAATTTTTAGATCTTTAAGGCTGCTTTAACCACAAAAAATGCATTTTTGATAACCCCCAGATATTAAACAAAAGAAACTTTTTTCAATGATTTAATTAACACACCCGAAACTCATAGGGCTGACTATTTGCTACTATCATAAATATGACTTTTAAGAATGTAGAATGTTAATCATACAAATATGCTCACAAAACATGTGCATTCCACCTTTTCTACAGTGAAATACATCTGATATATGGTAGAGTGGGGTGGTAGGTGTAATGATGAAGGTATTTTAAGGACTCTCATCCCCCAATGCCTTTCTAAGAACAAAATGTCTATCATAATTGAAGATTTCTGTGAACACAAAGCATAAAGAAATTATTAGAGGTTAATATTTTCCTTCCTCCTGGCCCCTGTTTATACTTAAGATACTCTTATCAGATAATTCTCAGTACTCTTTCTACAATGAAAGAATTTTCAAATTGCAGAATCAGTGTAGTATAGCAATAAAGACATTTATAAATATAACCAAGATGTTATATACCAAAGTTATCACAGTAGAAGTTCTTAATGTAGAATTTTATGTGTGTGTATGTATGTGTGTGTGTGAGGGAGAGAAAGAGAGAAATTTTGTTCAGAGATTTATGGTTTCATCATATCAATAAAAAAGTTAAAACCTATTTTACCAAATCATGTCATAAACTATATTTCCAGTAACAATCATCTCTCACCTTACTTATAATTATGAGATTACTTTCTCCTAATTCTAATTTGTAAAATTAAATTTTATTCTATCAGATTTCTTAGTTTTAGCATCATTAAATACATAAGAAAATTTGATCATGATGCATAGAAAACTAAATGAATTTATTTCTGATTTTTATTCTTGCTTATTTAATCATCTCAAAGCCAAAATGTATGCAAACATACAAGTTAAATATTTAAAAAATTATGTACTTTATGATTTGTGTATCATATTTTATATTATATCCTTGCTTTGTAAATGACTAATTTTAGCTAAATATATAGTACTTAATACTAAATACATAGTATTGCATAGTAGTATAATAGTTAAATAAAGAGAAATAGAGAATAGATATATTTTCTAATTTTTATAACTTAAAATGAATAAACTTACATCTCATGTAAAATATTTCAATATTGAGTCATGGCATTTACTAATCTATCTTGCAAATGTGTGCCACTGTTTGTTTCTCAATATTTTTAATATCATTTTTATAAACACACAACTCATTTATGTAAATTGATAAGTGAAATTGGACTTTACATGACAAAAAGAAAGAATTGGGTATTTGGCTTAAAAATGAGAATCAGTTTTGCTAATTGGGCTGTATCATGAATGTTTTTCATAAATTGAATGAGCCAAACCTGCAGTTCCAATTAACAAAAATGTCAAGTTCAAGATAAAAACACTTAAAAATATACATTAATGAATCTTTAAATATCTTTATCACTTCAACTCTGTATCAGTCAAGATGTCAATAAATGGTGTACTAAAATTAGGATTTGTGAACGTGATGAATTAAAGGGGGATGACAGGGCTACAGAACCATAGGGCACACAATGGGCAGTAGGGGCAGGCTCTGAGCCAAAAGCACAGAGAAAGGAAAGCCTTTTGATAGAATTACTCTTGTCAACAAGGCTGTTCTCTGGTTAGGGAAACAACCAGGCTAAGGCTGCCTTGAAGGAGAAGAATCCAGAAGAACAAATACAATGACTTCGTTTGTTTCCTTCAAGACTGTCTGCTGATCTTTCTCCCACCTGCAACAACTATGGAGAAATTAGAAGGCCTGGAAGGCCACTGCTTCCTCTATGCAGCACAGAGAGCAGGGCCAAGGACAAAGGAGAATGATTTTGCAGGGACACAAACAAGCTACCAACACAAACCCTTTCTTAATATATCAAGTTAAACAAAGTGCATTCAAGACATAGAGTTAGAGTAATAATAAATTTTCATTTGCAAAGCCTTGATAGAACATCTTTGGGTATTATCTCTTCCCCAAATCAAGCCCATGACAGTGAATGATGCTAATAACTGGGTTTAATAAAGAACTTTGTAATTCACATTGTTTCATGTTCATTGCTTTCAGACACTCAAAGGAGGGAGGTGCCTCTAGCTCAAAGGAGTAAGGCACTGGCCCTATATGCTGGAGGTGGCAGGTTCAAAACCAGCGCCAGCCAAAAACTGTAAAAAAAAAAAAAAAAAAAGAAAGAAAGAAAGAAAGAAACTCAAAGGATAGCAATCTACTTGCTAACTGGTTCATAATAAATAATAATTTTTGATCAGACACTATTTTGTTATTGTGTCATGAAAGACATTCAAGTTGAGTGGCATTATTGAAACAAAAACCTTTCATTCCTATCAATCTATACATATAAACAAACTTCCTTTATGTTTCAAGTAATAAAATGAAAACTCTAAGTAGAATTTACTATGTGTAGGCATATTCTAATAATAACTCATTTATCCATTGATAAGGGCAGTAAACAAAAAAATTGCCTTATTAATCTCATTAAGATACATATTTTTTAAAAATTTCATTATTTGTTACATTTATTTATTAAACTTATAATATGCATATGCTAAGATTATCTACTAGAACAATTACAATACAAATCAAAAGAGAAATGATTTAATAATTGTTATATAATAAAATTTAAAACTTTAGTGTATATACATATTTTGTGACAATGTGGGCATAAAGTGGCATATTACTATACAATTTAGTAGTGGAAGTAGAATGGAAATATGAATTCCATGTGAAAAGGGAAAATTATATATTTCTGAATTTTAAAGAATAAACTGCCAATTTCAAAGGTATGCATTTAAAAATCATTGTTAGGCAGAATATTACATTAAGTTTACTCTTACTGGGTTGGTTTATTTGTCTTGCTTCCTTAGAACCATTAGCCAGTATTGAAAATAATCCCTATGGCTTCTGAACCCTGAGCTACCTACTGTAAACATGGACCAGTTGAACCTGTGGTTTTCATTGCTCTTTATGTGTGTGAGGGTGATGATGGTAGCCAAGGATTATCTTACTTAACAATGATTTTTAAATGCATTTTTTTTTTTTAATTGACAGGCTTTGCAAGGCTCTTTGTTGATTCTCAGATCAGCTATTTATTTGAGATCTTCTCAGCTCCTGCAATTTGACTTTCAGAAACCCTATAAAGCTTATATTCTAAAGAAGTTTATTTACTCAGATTTTATTGGTGATGAAAACTTAATTGTACTGTATTTATGTAGATTTGAAGAGAAATAAAATGTTTTTCATGGTAATTCTTTTTATCTAGGAATATGTGCTATTTATTCCTTTTTATCTAGGAATATGTGCTATTTATTCAAGTCCTATGTTTTGAATAGAGATTTATTATTTTCTTCATAAAAGTCTCATAAATTAATATTGTTTATTTTACTCCTATTTTATTTATGTTGTGGATAAAGTCCTTTCACACTACTTTTATAAATCAGTTGTATCTGTTAATAACTGATTAGAGCTATAGTTATAGTGCAAGGGTATGTGATTGTATATGGGTATATCTGGCCTTGAATCTTGCTGAGTTCTCTCATATATTTGAATACTATGTTAATATATTTTCAGTTTATTAGGAATAATACAAGTTATCATAAATATTAACTTTCTATTATTGAGGTGACTAAAATCTTTAATTCTCTTAGTATCTGTATTAGAATAACAATGTTAATAACTGATGGTTGGGGCATTGTTAATAAGAGATTTTCTATTTGTTTCTGATATTCTTCAATAGGTATTTTCTCCTATTCTTAATTTGTTTTTTGATTTTTTTTATAAATTAAGGATGCAGTGATTTCAAATTCTTTTATAATATCTAAGGATATTTTTATATATTTTTCTCTTTTGACCTAATAATATATTAAGTTAATAGATGTCTAATTTAGAACTAGAAAATAATTTTACCCCCAATTAATTTTCATTTACATCTTTGCATATTTTTTCTTTCATTTTGATTTGATGTATTATTATTGTTACTTCAAAGTTAGATGCTTAGATTATTTTTTATTTTCTCTTGCTTTCTCATAAAACATTTCAGACTTTAAATTTTCTTCTAAAAATTTCAGCTGCATCATATAATATTTTTGTACATTATATTCTCATTTTGTGCAATTCTAAATAGTTTATAGTATATTTTGACTTCCTACTTAAGAAGTATTTGGAAATTAAAAATAAAAATGTTGGTCTCCCTTCCCTCCCTCTGTCTTTCAGTTCTTTCCTTCTTTCTTCCTTTCTTGGTTCCTTCCACTTTCTTTCAATTTTCTAATACCGCTTTCTAAAACTGAACATTTGTGCTGAACATTTTTAATTTTGGTTTTATTATGTCATTGAATTTTTAAAGGTATACCCCAAACCTTGTTATAATGGCAATCACTATGTCCTGCTTAACTAATAGCTATTCTCCAATTTTGCTTACCAGCAGAACTCTGTTTTATCGCCAAAGTTCACAGTGTAAGAGAATTAATTATCATAGGTTTTGGTCATTTAAGTCAATCTCATTCTCCTCCCCAGATCCTTGCTTTCACACCTGTCCTTGCATTCAGAGCTGGGCACGGGACCTGATAGTGTCCCATGAGTTGTAGATGAAAGTTCTGAGGAATCACTGAGAAAGGGATATCCTCTCAGATAGTAAGGGGTGGGAATAGCTCCTGCCTCTCCAAACTCCTGCCTTTGAATAGTATCTTCTATGTAATGGTTGAAGCTGTAGCAATCATTTAGTGTCTTAGGGAAAAACAAACATAGCCTGTAGAGATATTGTAGTAGAAACAGCTATTCCACTCTTTAATAGAAGAATTTCTGAATTTTAGCCATGCTCTTAGCTCCTTGAAATAAGATCTGTATGTACTAACTTTTCTTATTTATCGATACTGTCATATCATTCAATTCTGTCCAAAGACATGCAAGTTTTGACTATATTTTTCTCTCTAGCTTATTCTATTATTATCTAGAATAAAGGTTAATATATTCTTTCTATACCATAATATGAACCGGAAATGGAAGCTCTGAAAAAGTTGTACATCAAGATAGGAGGATGCTATATCTCTAATTCTTGGAGGACCTTTCCAATCCTGGCCCATGTATCTTAATTATTACATAATAAAAAACTAAGCTTCCATATTTTTTTAACCAAATTTTGTTTTGAATTTCTGGTCCCTTGAATGGAAAACTAATCTTGACTAATTCCAATGCTAACTTTTATTCCTGATTTTACTCAGACACACGATGGAAAGATTCTCATTAAGTGAAATAGTATTTTCTTACATTTTGATTGGTTTCCCTGTTACTTGCAGGAAAAATCATTCACCACAGTTAGGAAATAAAAGTTCACAAATATATTCATAGATTTGCTGATTATCATTTTTATTAAGTTCTCTATGAAAGAAAAACTATGCCAACAACTTATTAGAATTTCTTCTGGGACATATTTTGAAGCAACATTGTATTTTAAAACAAACCTACTGACCTATATTTCTGATTTTCTTACGCAGAGCTTTCAAAGAAAATAATCTTCCTCATTTTTATAAGCATGGCATTTAAATGTCTATACTTCTTAACTACATAAAAAAAATTTTCAGTATTATAAGATAATTTGTAGTTAATTTGGTAATTGACTTCATGTATGTATAAATGTGCTTGAATTCTAGTATTCAAAAATCTCCAAAATTTTGTTTTTTTATTATAGCCAAGATAAAAAGCCCTTAACTTTTCTGATCAAAATTAACATTTGATGGGCTGGTCAAGGTGGCTCTACACCTGTAATCCTAGCATTCTGGGAGGCCAACGTGGGTGGACTGCTTGAGCTCAGGAGTTCCAGACCAGCCTGAGCAAGAGTGAGACCCCATCTTTAAAAATACCTGGGTATTGCAGCAGGTGCCTGTTAGTTCAGTTATGTGAAGCTGAGGCAAGAGCATTACTTTATCCCAAGAGTCTGAGGTTGCTGGGAGCTATGACAACATGGCATTCTACCAAAGGTAACAAAGTGAGACTCTGTCTCAAAAAAAAAAAAAAAAAAAAAAAAAATTACATTTTAATGGCATAAATAAGAGCTGTCACCCAAATGTAGACATTTCTCTGAGACATTATATATTATAAAGATTATGACTTACGACTTGTGGACTTGTTTAGAAAGTTAATATATATAAAGCTAATTCTTAGTTAATTTCATAAAGAATATCCAGGGCGTAAAAGGTATTTTGAGGAAGACAATCATTTAGAATAATGAAGGTTCTTGCCAGCTGGTTCTACATCTTAAAATTACCAGTCTCACTACTACTTGAATATCTTGGAGCTGTGTATAAGAACACAGTCAACTCTATCATTGCCTTG
Source organism: Loris lydekkerianus (assembly GCA_963574355.1). Classification (NCBI taxonomy): domain Eukaryota; kingdom Metazoa; phylum Chordata; class Mammalia; order Primates; family Lorisidae; genus Loris; species Loris lydekkerianus. The sequence goes on along the minus strand of CAUYPK010077881.1, from coordinate 25,764 downwards.
AGCATTGCTGGAGGATATTTCAGCTATTTGCTGATCTCTAGCTATGTTTTAAGCAAACTTTATTTTATAAAGAGTCTCTAGGCTCAGCTATGAGGCGTTTTTATTTCTCCTTTGATTGATGCTCCCAGCCACAGCCCTCAGTGATTTGGTAATATTTTAAATCCCTGTCTAAGTTGTTTCACTGGTAAAGCACCAGTGTGTAGAGCAGCCAGAATATTTGTATTCCTTTCTCTGTGGCCAAGAACTCACTTAATGGTCCCTCCGAGAATTTTATTGTTTGATGGTTCTCCTCATACTGATGTCTGCTTTCTGTGATTTTACAGAAAACGTATTATCTTTGAAGTTAGGCCTTTTCTTCTTATTCTTCTGATCCTATCACTTCCATTTTTTAAATTTCTTCCAGACCTGGAACCAGAAGTCAGTCATAGCTAATTTTGGAACTAAGCCCCACTAATGTTTGACTATGGTTGGAATACTGACATGTAAGGCCGAGTTCCGTAATAGGAATCTTACTATAGTTAACTAAAGTCGTGATGTTACTGTGCCAGGCACATAGTGATTACTTAATAGTATTCAGGTTTTTTTTTTTCTTTTTTACCCATATTGTAGTAATAATTAATTTTTTATATTAAAGATTATAATTAATTCTTTCATATTAAAGAATTAATTCATTGGGAATTTTTTAATTACTAGTGTAGTTTTCAGTCAATATTTATTGTATAGTCACACTCAGATTTAATCAAGAATTTGTTTTTCTTCTCCTTGTTTCTGAATTATTTGGTTGTTAATTTGTAACTTAGAAAGTTTCTGATTAATTGGACAATTACACATTTTTAAGGTGTAAATAAATTGTTGAAATGTTTAAACTAGTAATAGCAACTAGTTACTCTAGTTACTACACTGTTTTTCACAAACTGTCTGGAATTTAGGCAAAATGTATTAGACAAATGATGAAGGAATAAACAGACCGAGTTTCAAGGTCCAAAGATGTAGGAATTATCAGTCGGGGATTTTGAATTACCATAATAAAAATGGTAAAGTGTCTTACAGAAAAAGGCAGTTATTTTATGAAAGTAACTATGATAAATATGTTAAAGGAAAAGGCAGGTGGGAACTGTCAGCATAGACAGATATTATAAAGAATAAAATCAAAGGGAAATGCAAGATATGAAATATACAGTAACAGAAATGAAGGATTCTTCTCAGGAACTTATCAGCAGATTGTGCCCAGCAGAGGAGAAATTCAGTGAATCGGCAACCTAAATACAGGTGTATAGAAACTGTTCACATTGAAATACCAAAAGTGAAAGAGCAAATAAAGAGAACAGAGCATGCAAGATTTGGGGAACATTATAAAATAATATAGTCATGATATATAATTAAAAAATAATATAAAACACATGATGTTGGAGCCCAAGAAACAGAAGTAAAAATGCAGCAGAAAAAATACAGTTCATATAGTTTGAATGCAGACTGTGATCAATTACAAATGCATAAAAGAAGTTACAAAATAAATACCGTATATACTCAAGTATATACGGTAACCCAAAGAAACATGACTAAGAATTAACAGAGGAGATAAAATGGAATACTAAAAATATAAATTAACTCTAGAGATAAAAAACAAATACCATTGCAGTACTCTTAAACAGGAACATAGCCTTTATTACTTTAAAAACAAATGTTACGTGGGAATTTATGGACCCCCCTTTTGCCCTTCTTAATTTTATTATCTTTCTTTTTTTCTTCTTTCTCTCCTCCTTCCTTCCTTTCTTCTCTCTCTCTCTCCCATTTTCTTTTCCCCTCCCTCTTTCCTTTCCTCCCCCTCTCTCTTTCTCTCTTTCTTTCTTCTTAGACAGTCTCACTCTATTGCCCCAGGCTAGAGTGTGATGTAATCATAGCTCATAGCAAACTCAAACTCCTGGGCTCAAGTTATCCTTTTGCCTCTACCTCCCTGAGTATCTGAGACTACAGGAGGGAGCCACCAGACCTGGCTAGCTTTTTTTTTTTTTTTTTCTCTATTTTCTATTTTCTCAGTAGAGATGTGGTTCCACTCTTGCCCAGGCTGGTCTTGAATTCCGTGAGGGATCTTCTTGCTTCCTGCCTCGATCTCCTAGAGTGCTAGAATTATAGGCCCGAGCCACTCACTGTGCCTGGCCTGTACCCTCATATTCACTTTAAATTAAAACAAACAAAAAAAAAAAAACCATAAGCAAAGGTCCTGGAAAAAATGGTTTTTGGTTCTTTCAGAAAGTTTACCCACACAAAATAGTTCAATGTTTTCATGGTAACAACTGTAAGTAATAAACAAGAGAGTCATTATTGTCAATGTAGGCTTAATACTTAAAATAAGAAAGAGAAGAAAAATAGATTGTGTATAAAGAGCTTCAGATTGTTAAATACCATTTGCATCACACCAGAGTAAGGGTTTTTGTTATCAGCATGACTTACTATTGATGATGCTAACCTTGAATATCTGATCACAGTGGCATTTAACAGTTCCCCCTGCCCCCCAACTATCAAGGGGAATAAAAAGCACTCTTCTTTCTGTGCTTTTTGATAAGAAGTCACTGTTGGATATAACCCACATTAAGCGGGTGAGGGAGAGTATCATAATCCATCCAGGCTGCTATAACAAAATATCATACATTAGGTGGCTTACGAATAACAAAAATTCATTTCTCACGGTTCTGGAGGTTGGAAAGTCCAAGATCAAGGCATTAGCATATTATGATATTATGTATCTGGAAAGGGTCTGCTTTCTGGTTCACAGAAGGCTCTGCCTGGCTGTGTTCACAGATAATACCAAGGGGAAAGGCAGCTCTCTGGGACCTCTTTATAAGGGATCTAATCCTATTTACAAAGGGTCCATTGTCATGAACTAATGATCTCCCAAAGGTCCCAATTCCTAATGTCACCACATTGGACACATATGGTGATCACCATATGGATTTTGAGAGGATGCAAATGTCCACACCGTATCAGGGAGTTAAGTTTCACCCCCAGAGGGAGGAGTACATATATTTGATATTTCTAAGCATTTATTTGAGTAGATTTGTCTGTTCTCCTTTATTATTTATTTATTTAGAAATGAACTTACAGCTGTGCATGGTGGCTCACACCTATAATCCCCCCACAAATATAGGAGGCCAAGGCAGGTGGATCGTTTGAGCTCAAGAGTTTGAAAGCAGCCTGAGCAAGAGCAAGACCCCATCTCTAAAAAATATCCAGGCATTGTGGCGGGCACCTGTAGTCCCAGCTACTTGGAAGGCTGAGGCAAAAGCATTGCTTGAGCCCAAGAGTTGGAGGTTGTTATGACCTGTGATGCCACGGCACTCTACCAAGAGTGACAAAGTGAGATCTGTATAAAAATAAATAAATAAATTCACAGATATATTGATTATATGTTTTGTGTTATACTTTAATATAATGTTATTTACTTCATTGCTCAAATTGTCCCAGCTTTGCCAATTTGGAGCTCTTTCAGATTGGCATGTGTGTCCCTTTTCAATCACCAATGCTTGTGAGTTTTTTTTTTTTTTTTTTGGGGGGGGGTTTGACCATTTCAATTTTTTCCTCAAAGTTTTATTAAGGTTTCATTGAGAAATAAATTTGTTTAAGTTAAAGGAGTACGGTGTGATGATTTGCTATAATATATATGGCGAAATGATTGCCATAGTATTTAATGTTTATATCACTTTACCTGCTTAACCATTTTGTTTTGTTTTGATAACATTTAAGATCGAATCCCTGAGCAAAATTCCAAGTATGCAATACAGTATTGTGAACTATAATCACCATATTGTACATCTGATCTTTAGAACTTACTCATTTTATAATTAAAAGTTTGAAACTGTGCCCAACATTACCCCATTTCTCCCATCCCCTGACCCCCATTCTATTCTTTCTTTCTGTGGTTTCATACCTAGGAGTGAGATCATGTGGTATTTGTCTTTCTGTGTCTGGCTAATTTCACTTAGCAATAACTGTCATCCAGATTCATCCATGTTGTCACAAATGACAGGAATTCCTTTTGTTATGATGGAATAGTATTCCCTTGTGTATATACACTGTTTTTTATCTGTTGGTAGATATCTTGTCTATCTTGTCTATCTTGTCCATTATAAATAATGCTTCAGTGAATGAGAGAGTGCAGATATTTATTCAGGATGCTGATTTTATTTTCTTTAATATTCAGAAATGGTAGTTTTATTTTTAACGTTTCGAGGACCTTCCATACTGGTTTTCATATATAGCTGCACCAGTTCACAATCCCACAACAATACACTGGGGTTTCCTTTTCTCCACATCCTCACCCACACTTGTTATGTCTTCTCTTTTTTGCCTTTGGCAAAAATCAGTTGATTATATTTATGTAAATCTATTTTTACAGTCTCCTATTCTATTCTATTCCATCCCCATTCCATTTCTCAGCATTTCTATCATTTTGCTAATAATCAACACTCTCTACATGAACATCAAGAAACAAAAAAAAAAGAAAAATTATAAAGGACATCAGAAAACAATTGGATCAATAATAGGAAAAACACAAATTATGAAAATTTGTGGAATGCTACTAAAGTATCTATTATTGGGTAATTTAAAGCAATTATTAATTATGTTATAAAATTTATGACTTACATCTGAAATGTATAAAGCTAGAAAAAAGAGAAAATAAAGAGTTAATGTTATTAAGACTGAAAGTGGACAAAAAGTAAAGTGTCAACAAAATAAAAAGCTTATTTTTGAAAAACCTAATAAAAATTATAACCCTCTTGAAAGACAGAAAAGCCATAATTTACCAAGATAAGGAATTGAATTATGAAGTCAACAAAACAAAAAGAGAATATAATAAGTAACTATGTGTGAACAAATTCAACAAGTTTGGTAAAATGGAACAATTATTTGAAAGACATAATTGGCATAAGAAATAGAAATCTGAATCGCATCATATATTAAAGAAATTAAATTTTTAATTATGAAATGTTCTCACAAAAATAACTCTGGATGATTTGGCTTGATTGATGAATTTTAAGCAGTTGAGAAAATGGTAATAACAGTATTATACAAATTATATTACTAAAAGAGGAAAAAGTATTTCGAACTTATTTTATGAGACACATATATCTTTGATTCCAAAACAAAGATATTCATGATGATGAAATTACAGACAAAAATCCTTCACAAATAAGTTATAAGGATTCTTTTAAAAGTTATCAATCGGCCTGTAATCCTAGCACTCTGGGATGTCAAAGGAGATAGACTGCCTGAGCTCAGGAGTTCAAGACCCGCCTGAGTGGAATGAGATCCCATCTCTAAAAAAAATAGCTGGGTGTTGAGGCAGGCCCCTGTAGTCCAGTTACCAGGGAGGCTGAGGCAAGAAAATTTTGAGGTTGCTGTGAGCTATGATGCCACAGCACTCTACCAAGGGCAACAAAGTGAGCCTCTGTTTCAAATAAATAAATAAATAAACAAACAAATACATAAAATTTAAAAAGCATTAGCAGGCCGAGAGCAGTAGCTCACGCCTGTAATCCTAGCACTCTAGGAGGCCAAGGTGGGTAGATTGCCTGAGCTCACTCATGAGTTTGATACCAGCTTTAGCAAAAATGAGATCCTGTCTCTTAAATTAGCCAGACATTGTTGTGGGCCCCTGTAGTCCCAGTTTCTTGGGAGGCTGAGGGAAGAAGATTAAGCCCCAGAGGATTGATCACCTGAAACCCAGAGTGCTGTGGTGTCATAGCTCACAGCAACCTTTGTCACCCAGGGTGACAAAATGAGATTCTGTCTCAAAAAAAAAAAAAAAAAAATAGTAATTAACAAAGAAAGGAATTAGTGAATTGAATGCTACATATAAAAAACAGAGCAAGAAAATATGGTTTACTTCAGTAACATAAGAGTAATCTAATATGCAAAAATTTATAAAAGTCATTTAAGGCAATTACCACACTATGTTAATAAAAAAATTATATGGTCACTTCAGTTTATTAAAAAATACAACAAAATTTAATATCCACTGATGGAAAAATCTTACATCAAACTAGAAATAGGACAAAATATGCTAAAATGAATAAATGAATTCAACATTTCCATAGCTAATACCATACTTACTGTTAAATGGTGTATATTTCTCCCCTGAAATTAGAAACATAGAAAAGAATTTTCCTCTCACATTTTAATTCAACATAGTGAGGAAATGCTGGCTAGTATAGTAAGACAAGGGAAAGAAATGAGAGATAAGGAGATTAAAAAAAAAAAAAAGGAATAAACTATCTTTCTCAAATAACCTACTGTGGAGGTAGAAAATCATTAAGAAATCAAGTCCATTATCCTCAGTGAAGTATCTCAGCACACCACATGTTCTTAGTCATAAGTGGGAGCTAAATGACGAGTACACATGGGCACAAAGAGACTTACAAGACACAGGGAAACCAGAAGGGGGGAGGGAAGGTGATAGAAACAAACTTGCCCATCGGGCACAGCCAACACTGTCAGGGGCTGCGCACACTCTAACCCCTGATGTCAGCATTATACAGTGTATCCACGTAATGAAAACATTTATACCCCCTAATATTTGGAAATTTTAAGAAAATTTTAAAAAGGAAAATCATGAGATGGCAACAAAAAATACTTATTAGGAGTAAAAGTGAATTTACTAAGGTTGAAGAACACAATGTCAGAATCCAAAAGTTTATTCTATTTCTTATGCTGCCAACTAACAATTGAAAAATGAAATTTAAAAAATCTACCAAAAAAATCTACTAGAGATGCTAAGTGAATTCAGCAACAATTTAAGTCACTAAATGCTATGATCTAAATATCTATGTCCCCCCTAAATTCATATGCTGATCCCTAATCACCAGTATGACAGAATTATCATAGGGAAGAGGCAATATTATTTAAATAATTTTATTTGGACACACACAATAAAAATAAAATAACAATGCTTCTATAATTGTAACATTTTCAAATGTTAAGTCTAGTCAAACCTGATAAATCAAATAATCACAAAACAATCAGGAAATATTCCAGAATCTTCTGCATGTCTTTGTCTTGGTGCACTATAAATGACAAAGGGCATAAAATAAATCTCCAGCATCAAAAATCTCATATTCTAACTGAAAAGATGAAAGATACTCTCAAAAAGAAAGGCCTTTTAAAGGGGGACTTGATCAGTACCCCATGAATTGTATGCACAGTGCTACTGAAGATAGGCTAAATCTTTTGAAGTATAGACTCTATTATTTAGAAATGAATAAAAATGATATAAAACATGAGTTCACAGATTTCTTCTTTCTTTCTCTTTCTTAGAAGTAAAGCTGACTACAGTGGCGATCTTGATTTGTTATTGGTCACAGGTAGGGCTGAGACTGCCAAACTGTGGTCCTAAAACAAATCCAGGGAGTAGTACTTATGCCAAGGTGTTATTATTTCCTCCCAGCCACGCCAATGAACTGGGTTCTTAAGATCTGTTCCAACAAAGTCATCCAAGAGATTAAGGAGCCGGGAAAGTCAAAAATTTGTCTCATTACACAGAGATATTTTTCTTAGAGATTGTAATGGAAATATCATCTGTGTTTATTGTAGAAATAGGTCATATATTCTTATTTTGAATTAATTTTTTCTCTTCAAATTGCAATGAATATGGAAAAATGCACTGGGATAGAAGACAGGGAACTATATCATAATGTTAACACTTCTATCCTTCTGTTGTTTGAATTTCTGAAAGTCATGTTAAGACTATTTTTCTAAAAAAATTTAAAGTAACAATCTCAGGTTGTTGCAACTAAAATTTAGATAACAAAGTATATGTTCAGAATGCCATATATACAGGGTATCTATAAAGTTTGTGGGCAATTTACTATGTTAAACTATTTTAAATTGCACACAAACTTTCTGTCTACTGTGAATATAAAAATCACTTGACAATTTAATTCAGCTAATTTTATGGTATTACACATTTATATCACCTTTGCTCCACTTGCAAAATAAGCAAAATTGTACTTATTTCTATTGAATGGTTTTATAACAACAAAGTAGATTAATACAACTATTAATATATACAAATACAGTGCTATAATATGTCACTAAAAAGAGAAAGTCAGTTATTATCTCAGAACTTACATTCTACTATAAATAAAGTAAAATCTATGCCTTGGAAGCATCTATTCATCTGTTATAAATACATATGTAATGTTATTTTATTGAAATGATCTTCAATCTCAATAATATCTATTTGTGAAAGGTATTGATATCAGTAATATAGTTGCCTTAAAAAAATAATTCTGTGGTTTGGTACCAAGTTATCAGGGAAAGATAATGTTTTAATTTCTTCTAATACTTACTGTATTGAGTTATAATTTTTGGTTTTATGAAGATAATATCTTTAATCTAAAATAGCATTTCTATTTCTGATAATCTTTGTCCTTATGGCAGACCAATATCTATAAATCATACCAGGAATGTGATTTAGAATCAACACTACGAGGTTAGCTACATCATTAGCAGAATTATCTTTAAATAAACGAAATTTGTAAAAAGGGCTTCAGCATGCATCTTTAAGGTCATATAAAATCTCTCAGAAAAAAAAAATCCTAAGCAAACCTCACCATAATAGAAAGACTAGGTTTCATTTTGCTGTACAGGCCAGTACTATCCATGCATGCAAAATGAAAGTTGAATTTTCTTGGTTTGAAACACCCCCTCTCCGATTTTCATACATTACACTAAGCTACCACAAGTTAAGACCTGCATTTGCATATCCAACGACTCAGTGATCCCGCCAGCAGAGAACAACGCTGATTATGGAGCCATATGTCATTTAGTGATTATTTCATGATACATTAATCATTTCAAATTGTTAATGCAACAAAAGGATTTTCATAAGAATACATTTCTGAATACAATTTTACTTTATAGTTGAACGCGCATTTATTTTTTTCCCCAAATCCCATGGAACAAGTCAATATGTAAATAAGTCATTAGCCAAAGGGAAGGGAAACAAAAAAAATCCCCAAACTTGGCACTAACGAGATTTCAGATGGGCTCCTAGTAATAAGCATATGAAAATGATAGATTTACCTTCCTACTTCCTCCAGGGAGTTTCTTCTATCTGGCCTAGTTGCAAGGATTCAATGTCGAGTATGTTTCCTATAAACGAGTCTTTAAAAAGTGTTGGGGGGATTTGGAAAGCTTTGTGATTTTAAATATATTAAAAGAGAATTGAATCAACTCAGGTTGAAGTGGGTCAAATGAAATAAAGTATTGGTTTTATTTATAAAATTGGAAAAAATAAAGTAAAACTATTCTTAGTAATCATATAAATATATAATAATTAAAATTCTTAACAAAATATTCTTAACACACATGCTTATATATGTAGATATGTAAGTGCGTATTGATTTTTTTTTTCTTTTTCAGGAAACAAAAGCAACTGGAAGATAGAAAAAAGATAGATTAAAACTAGAAAAATATAGAGCTCCAATGCTACCCAGCCGGTAAGGCCACTTGCAATCAAGAACCTTCTTAAAATGACAGCCAGCAGGTGAGAACTGTGAGCTAGCAGCTCCAGTGGAGTACAGGCTCTTCAGGGGAGAAATGCAGGATGATTGTTTTCCCAGGATGTTTCTGAACTATATTCCACTACAATCACCCAACATAGCCCAGGGTGGTGCCAGATTCTCTTGACAAAATCATCTGACATTAAGTTCCTCCGATATAGAATAGATTTTCAAGAGAGGACACACTGCCATCTAGATCCCACATGCTTTTATAGTTACAGAAAAATAAAAAAGAATAAGAAAGAAAGGAGAAAATGTGTCTTTTGTGACCTTTTACTCTCAAGGACCTCATTTGAAATATAAGATGTGTTCTGTAAAAGTCAGAGAAAACCATCTAGAATAGTGTGAGAATCTAAATAGCTTTGTAGAAAAAAGGAGAGCTCGTTTTTTCACAGATAGAGTGCATGACATGGATCACTGAACACTTAAAGTCATAAAGGCAATAGCACAGGAGGAAGACAAAAGTGAGGGTCAGTATCATAAAGCAGTTATCCAGAGTGGAGTGGGACTTAAGAGTCACCTGGATGGCAAGCAGTTAGAGAAGTGTGTTAGGGAGAAAGATGATTAGAAACTATAAATTCACTGATCAGGACTTCTACAGTTGTTTCTCACTTTCCACCAGCATTCCAACATGACACAACACTCATCCCCCCTAAGGTCCAGAATGTTATTGCTTACCTTGACTGAGATTTTGAGATCATGCTGAAGGATGAAAGAGAGAGGATTTGGTTCTATTTATCCAGACAGTATTTTAAAATTCCATGCCAAATAAAATATTGATAATGGTTTTGTTACAATAATTATACTACTGCCTTTTTTGAATCCTACTATGGGTCATATTCAACTCATGACCTAAATTATTAATTTTTGTAAAAACCTTTTATCAAATTTAGTATTAAATGACCAATATGCTATAATCTAGTTGAAAGCATCTGTAGATTAGAATTACATAAAAGATGAATTATGATGACTTCAAACTTTTAAGGGGAAGGAAATAGACAAAGAGGAATTGACAACGATTCCTCACAACACTTTCAGTTTATAGGATATTTTTATCAAGCAAATAGGCTCCCTTCCTGATGTGAACAGACACCAATACCATGTGGCCTGGACCAGCTAGCAAGGAGATAGAGCTGGCTCCGCTCTTTCACTCCAGTTTGGGGTTTGAGGCAAGTTTACGGGCTCAGGAAGCAAGGTAATAAATTTAGGAATGTTATCTTAGACATTGCACATAATATTATAAATAAAAATATACAATAGAAAAATTAGCTGGCCTTGTGGCAGGAACCTGTAGTCCCAGCTACTCGGGAAGCTGTGGCATGAGGATGGCTTAAGCCCAAGAGTTTGAAGTTGTTGTGAGCTCTGATAATGCCATGGCACTAATGCAGGGCAACTGAGTGAGATGTCTCAAAAGAAAAAAAAAAAAAAAACTTCCATCTGTTGCTTATCTCAGATTAAATGAAGTTAAAAATAACTATATAAAAATGTGCAGTTTCCCCATCCAAACTGAGATCATGAAGTGAACCATAAAATAAATAGTATGTCAAATTCAAACTATGTAATATTTAATATTGCACTATGGAAACTCTCTGGTTATACCTCATAACTCCTACCATTCTTCTAATTTTTGTTGAAAAGGATAGGCCAATTTTAAATGTATCAACTTTCAAAAACACATAAAAATAGCTCAAATATTTTTATATTCAACAGAAAAAGAGATATCTGAAGATTTATATGTAACTAAGTTTTGACCATTAAAATATATTTATTTTTTAATTATTACTCATTAAAAATGGACTTTTTGGTTGACGGCTCAAAAAAAAAGAAATGTTATCTTGGCAGGATGTGATGGACGGGCTTCAAATTTGATCATTTATTGTAAGGATGTAGAGGCAGATTTTTAGCTCCAATCTTTGGAGAAAACAAACCAGGGGCTTCTGAAAGACTCTGGTATCCAGGTTCTAGCCATGTGCCAGTCTTCTTGGTTCCCAGGGGAGAAATTGTGGGTTCCAGTCATTGTCACAGGTCAATGTTTTCTCTGGTGCATATGTGCAGCCCAGTTTGGTCTGGTCCATTAATTTAGTTACAATATCATTAAGGAGAATCAAGGGAATGTTAATAGTAACTTAGATTTACTGAGCATTTAGTAAGCAAATGGTAACTGTTAATTCTTCTAATGTGCTACATATTAAGTATAGCACTTTCATATGGTAGTATTTTACAACAAGTGACAGCTCTATGGGAACAGATTTGCTATTTCTATTTTATAGACAAAGTGTGGTTGCAGACAGACATTCAAAAACTAACTGTTCCATGTTCACACAGCTAATAAATAATAAAACTATTTGAATTCAGATGTCCTTGACTCCAAAATTTGTTCTTTTGTCTACTGAGCTATGCAAGGGCTGTCTGGAGAAGTATCCAGCCATGTATGCCTCTATTTTTTATATTATCTGGCTAGGTACTTTCCACCCTTGTATTTTTCTTCAATATTATAAGTTATTTCCAGACTAGGATAAAATATACAAGTCTTAGCCTGTGGCTTCCTGAGAATTTATCAAGAAGTGAGAACCTTAAACTTCATCCAAACCTCTAAGTCTAACTCTTTGGAAATATTGATGATGTCAGTGGTCCTGCTGCTTCCTGAAAGTGAAGTGTTTTGAGAGGAGAGGCCAGAAGATGTGAGTGAACAGGCACATGCCTGCACTTGTGGACTGGAAACCTTGCGCATTCTGGGAGTCAGAGTCATGGCAGGCAACAACCTCAGAATTGCAGTCTCTCAACACATTTAATCTCCAAGGGTACATGTTCAAAGTTATTTCCAGATAACTTTGGAAGCAAGGGAGCTCTGCTTCACTGTCACCCAGAGACCATCCAGAACATGTGGGTCAGGGAAGGGGACAGAGAGAACTCACCTTTATGTCCATTCTTATCCTGGAAGTGTGGCACCTTCATTTCTGCTCCAAGTCCATTGCCCCAAATTAGATTCATGGCCCTATCTACCTGCACATGGAAGCACACAGGATATTTGGTACATTTTACTGGTTTTTCCCACCAAAGCTTGGGAGAAGTAGCTGAAGAGCAATCAAAGTCACTTTATCTTCTCTCTGTGCCATGATTTATGGAAAAAAAGAATGTATTTTATAAGTATAGGCTTTTCTGACATTTTTATTTATGTGTTTTGTTTTTTTTATTTATGATGCTTTATTAAAAGTTTAAGGATATATATATATTTTTTTTTTATTATAGATAAAAATATGCACCATAAATGTGGCCCCCTATTTATGTTAAGAGAAATTTCCTCAAAAAATATTTGCATAAAGCATCATTAAAATTTATCTTTAGGTATTTAAAAACCATAATCCTTCTAACACTTATCAACTACATTCTATGTCAAAATTATTTATTTTCCTTAGGATCAATTTTGTATATTCAGGTATTCTTTTATTCCAACCATAGAGATTTAAAAATTTTTATTTTAATACTGTGCCTTATTTGGCTATAATACTACAAAATATATTATTTAGAATCATATACATATAATCTTTTTCATAATATAATTTACATTTTTAATTTTATTAATTTCATAGCAATTCAGTTTTGATACACAGGCATTTATTCTGATATCATTCTGATATTAAATATTTAGATCTTTGTTACTATTTTTTAGTGATATTGAACCATTTTCTATTTTATCTTCTAATGAGATTGAAAATTTTAAATACATCATATATTTATTTAAGAACATATTAGAAGTCAAGGTAAATATATGATTTAACATACATCATACATACATACATTTACACATATCTATCACTTAATAGATGTTCCTATCCACAGAAATAGATGAAAACTGCAGAGAGCCTGAATGCAAGTATTGTAATTGCGGTAAAAGGTGTACTTCTGGAAACTCTGTCCTGGAATGCTTATTGTCCTATGGGTACCCTCTTATGAACAGCTTTTTCTCTGCATATAAAATGTTTTAAAATTGCTTTCTGTCATTTTTAATTACGTAAAAGCAAGTATCCCAATGTATGTGTTTGCAAATATAAAGTGAATTGGCAGTTGAATTTGATCTTATTAATTTTTTTTTCCATTCCTGAGATACTTTCCTAAGAAGAATATTTTCCAGTTCCATCCATGTAAACAAAAAAGGTAAAGTCTCCATCTTTTTTTTTGGGGCCGGGGCTGGGGTTTTTTAAAAGAATTTCTTTCTCTTGTGAAATGTGCATGACCTGTTATTTTCTGGATTCTTTTTTTAGTTTCTTTACATTAGATTTTCAATTTAAGTGTAATTTTGTTTTCACAATTTATACCTGCTTTCTGCTATGTATCTTAAATGCATGAGACTCCATGCTCTATTAAAGAACTGGATGTGATACTTTATTTCCAAGGTTAGTAATCTGATTTTCTACTCCGTACCTTTTAACTAAGCTTTGCATTTGGATCAAAAGAGTGCAGTACCATCTCCCTTCTTGATTTATTTTTTCCCATCTCTAAATACCAAAGATAATGCTTCTCTCCCTACAATTTCTACTTATCACTTACCTTCTTTCATCACAATATATATATATTTTTTATTAAATCATAGCTATGTACATTGGTATGATCATGGGGCATCATACACTAGTTTCACAGACCGGTTGACACATTTACATCACACTGGTTAACATAGCCTTCCTGGCAATTTCACAGTTATTGTGTTAAGACATTTACATTCCACATTTACTAAGTTTCACATATACCATTGTATGATGCACCACAAGTGTATTCTCACCAATCCCCCTCCTTCCACCCACCTCCTCCCTTCCTCTCCCCTTTTCCCCCTTCCCCTATTCCATTGCAGCCCTATTCACAATTGCTAAGTCATGGAAAAACCCCAAGTGCCCATCGATCCACGAATGGATTAATAAATTGTGGTATATGTACACCATGGAATATTATGCAGCCTTAAAGAAAAATGGAGACTTTACCTCCTTTGTGTTTACATGGATGGAGTTGGAACATATTCTTCTTAGTAAAGTATCCCAATAATGGAAGAAAAAGTATCCAATGTACTCACCCCTACTATGAAACTAATTTAGGGCTTTCACATGAATGTTTTGGGGTCTTCTAAATGAATTCTTTGTGTAGTCCAGTATCTATAAGAGGTTCTGAACATTTTGTTCTAAGATTCTTATAGTTTTGTGCCATAGTTTTAAGTATTTTATTCATTGTGTGTTAATTTTTGTGAGTGGTGAGAGGTGCAGATTCTGTTTTAGTCTTTTACTTGTGGCTATCCAGTTTTCCCAGCACCATGTATTGAATTGAGGTGCTTTGTCTCAGTGCAGATTTTTCTCTGTTGTCTCAAATATAAGATAGGAATATAATGATGATGCATCTCTGGGATCTGTATGTCTACATCTCTGATTTTGTCCTAGTACCATGCTGTGTTGGTTACTATAGCCTTATAGTAAATGATGCCTCTTGATTTTTTTCTTATTATGTAAGGTTGTGTTTGGTATTTGGGTTTTTTCTGGTTATATACAAAGCATAGAACTATTTTTTCTAGATCTGAAAAAAAAATGGTTTTGGCATTTTAATGGGGATTGCATTGAATCTATAAATCACTTTGTGTGGTATAGCCTTTTAACAATGTTGATTCTGTTGATTCATTAGCTTGGCATATTTTTCCATCTCTGTACATCCTCTACAATTTCTTTCCTCCATAGGTTATTCTTCCTATAGAGGTCTTTCATCTCCTTTGTTAAGAATGTTCCTAGTTATTTTATCTTCTTTCTTGCTACCGCAAAAGGTATTGTGTCTTTGGTTTTATCCTCAGCTTGACTGTTGTTGGTGTATATGAAAGCTATTCATTTGTGTATATTGATTTTATAACCTGAGATTTTGCTGAATTCATTTTTTTTCTGGAATCTCTTAGTTGAATCTGTGGGGTTTTCTAGATACAAGATTGGATTTTCTTCTCTTCCCTGATTGTTCTGGCAATAATTTCCTATGCTGAACAGAAGTGGTGACAATGGGCAACCTGGTTTGGTTGCCATTCTATTAATAAGTGGGAATATTTTCCATTTTTCCCCATTCAGTATTTTGGCTGTAGGTTTGTCACATACATCTTTTATAATTTTGAAGAATGTCCCATCTATACTGATTTTGTTGAGCATTCTTATGAAAAGGTGCTGAATTTTGTCAAAAGCTTTTCTGTGTTGATCAAAAGAATCATATAGTTTTTGTATTTGCATCTGTTTATGTGGTGAATTACATTTATAGATTTGCACATGTTGAATCACTCTTGTATCTCTGGGATGAAGGCCACTTGGTTGTGGTGAATTATTATTTTTTTGATATCCTGCTGAATTCAGTTTGCTGAATTTTATTGATAAATTTACTGAGAATTTTTGTATCTATATTTATAAGGGATATTGGTCTATACTTTTCTTTTATTTATTTATTATTTTTTATTATTAAATCATAGCTGTGTACATTAATGCAATCATGGGGCACCATACACTGGTTTTATATACCATTTGACATATTTTCATCACACTGGTTAACATAGCCTTCCTAGCATTTTCTTTCTTAGTTATATTCATTCCTGGCTTTGGTATCAAGGTAATAATGGTTTTATAGAACAAGGTGGGTAGGATTCCTTTCTTCTCAACATTATGGAATAATTTCTGCAGTATAGGTACAAGTTCCTCATTGTATGTATGGTAAAATTCAGATATAAACTGTCCATTAAAGAGATAATTAATGCTTGGATTAAAAGTAGAAATAAGAAAAAGACATAGAATGGAAAGGTCTTTTTTATAATCATAAAATAATTCATTTTTTAATCACCCTTATTACAACTCATACAACTCTCTCTCTCATATAAAAACACATCCATCTCAGGTAGCCAGCCATCCGTTACTTTTTATATATTATTGAAGAACTACTAGTTAAGACAAAAGTCCAATTTAACACACCATGTAATGGTAACTAGAGGAGAAGTAAAATTAAAACCTAGATGTAAAAGCTTATAGAAGATAAGTTAGACTGAAGCACTGCAACTTCATTGTTACTAAATTCCTCTGAGCTCCACCCTCTCTTATATAAAGTGAATAATAAGTTATACCCTGGAGTATATTTTTGAGGACTCAGTGAAATGAGTAAAGCATATAAAATTGTATTTGATTCATAGATGTGTTTGCAGATTTTTCATATATATTCTCATTTGCAAAGTCTTTAAAGGAAATAGAAAACAAAATGTTTACCATAAACATTTTGACCACATTAAAATATATTCTTAGTGATTTTCCTAAAATTTAAAATTTTTTACTGAAGATGCTCTTTCCAAATTCCAATTTTTAAAAGACTCCCAATCCCAGACCTTTATTGAATCAAAATGTGATCGAGGCTCCTGAAAATACATAGATGGGAAAATGTTAGTGGAAACCAGCAAGCAAATTATTAATTTGTAGGCATTTTTAAAAAAGAATAATGTTTGTGTATCTTATTGAGAATGTATGATATTTTATGGGCAAATAATTCATAATTTGATTGTAAATAAATAAATTAGGAGTCCACAACTTCTGTTTTGCTTTTATCCTAAATTTGGATATAAAGATTAAATGTTTTGAATTATTCAACACCACAGATGTCCTCAGATCTTCACAATTGTTATAATCCAAAGACCTAAATGAAGTGAAACTTAGACCTGTGACTCCAAAGAAATTACAGTGATAGGTCAGAAATATGTAATGGAGAGATAAGAGAGGAAAAAAAAAATAGGGTGAACAGGTGATAGCTGGCATGTAGTGAGATGGAATCAGAGAAATGAGTTCTATTAACATGAAAGATGAAAAAAGTGATGCATTTTATAGTTACCTATTTTTGCTTTGAAGATTGGATGAGGAAAATGTATCATCTTCTTGGTTATATTAGGATCCAAGAAGTAGATATTCATCTCCCAGTTAATTCAACCATTCCTTGGCTCACATTCACCATAATGTGAGGCGCTACTGACTAGCAGCCAAGAATTCAAGCTCTTGAATGAGAAGATAACTGTTTAGAGCTCTTTATTTTCTTTCTGGCTGTTCAACATCAGGTGAAAAATGACTATTTGAAATGACTATTTCAGTTTTCTTAACTGTAAATTAAGGATGCCTCTCTGACAGGGAACCACCCTCAGAAGATTAGAAGTAAAGGGGAAATAAAATATGAAAAGGGCTTTTAGTACAGCACCCAGTACACAACATTATCTCAGTGAGTAAGTCTTTGTTGTCATTTCAGAGTTTCTGCTATGTACCAGGTTCCACAGCTATATGTAAGTTATGTCATTTAACTTGCAAACATTAGGTTAGTAGAAAAAAATTATTCTGCTAAAGATAAGAAACCTAGACACAGAAAATGTGTATAATTTTCCAAAGTTTACTTGGAAGTAGAAGATCCTTGAATTGAACTCAGCTTTCTGACTGCTGGGGTTTGAATGTGCCTCCCAAAGGTCATGTGTTAGAAACATAATCCTCAATGCAATGTTAGTGAAAGGTGGGACCTTTAAGAGATGATAAGGTCATGAGGGCTCTGCCTTCATAAATGGATTAATACCTTTATTGTGGAGTATGTTAGCTATTGTAGAAGTAGTTTAGGTAACATGGTAAACTGATAAAAGAGTTAAGTTACCAAAAAACAGATGAGTTTGGCCCCTTTCCTTTCACTCTCTTTCTCATGCTTTCTTGCTATTCCATATTTCACCATGGAATGACACCACAATAAGGGTATCACCCAATGTAATCCCTTGACCTAGGACTTCCAGACCCTAGAATAATGAGCCAAGTAAATCTTTGCCTTTATGAATTACCCAGTCTTAGGTATTCTGTAATATCAATACAAAATGGACTGAGATACTGAAATTCAAGTCCCTACACTACCATTTCCTTTCTTCATTTGTAGCCTTAATATTATTCTTCCCCTGTAACTTTCCTTTTAAAGACATGATTGCTTTCTCTACAGCCATGATTATAAATAATTGAAAACTATCTTATAATAATTTTCTCTGAGGTTTTCTATATGTTTGTCTTCTTCAGAAACTTCATTGATTTTTCAGGAAGAAATATAATGGGTCACAACATATTTATCTCACCATTTCACCTACAGCAGAACCAACATACAGGTTTATATACAACATAGGCAATATTTTCCTACAAAGTCATTCAGGCTATACTTACACTTAATGAATCTTTTTAACTTCATTATACAGCATGTCTAAATGAATAAGGACATAAGCCTAGTATAACTAAATGAGGAAATAACTCAAATTACTGTAAAGAATATTACTTTATTCCAATGATCTTTAATGAAATTAATTATAAAATACTTTCTTCCATTTAAGATTTTATAATAGTTAACATAGAACCAGTTTTACTTCACTGAAACTTACAGAAATGGAAAAGAAACAATGCATCAATCAATACTCATTTTCTTTTGAGTATAATGATTCTGACTTGTAGTATTTTTCTTTTTTTTCAGACAGCATCTCAAGCTTTTGCCCTGGGTAGTGTTGTGGTGTCATAGCTCACAGAAACTTCAATGCTTGGACTCAAGCAATCCTCTTGCCTCAGTTTTTCTATTTTAGTAACAGTGAGGTCTTGCTTTTGCTCAGGCTGGACTTGAACTCATGAGCTCAAGCTTTCCACCCATGTCAACCTTCCAGAATGCTAGGAGTACAGGCATGAGCCACAGCGCCCAGCCCTGACTTATAGTATTTTTTAATTTTTGCATTGTAATTTTCTCCCTATATTTAATTGACTAATATGATATTCTTACAATAAAAATAGAGCAAACAGGACCTTTGATGTAACCAGTTCAATTTCAATTCTATCACTTGTGTAATACTATCCTTCTTTTGTAGAGAACTATCACAATGGGGTTTATTTTGGAAGGAACTGGAGGCCTAAAGTCACCTACACTGGTAAAGAATCACAGCAAAATATATACCCATTCATCCTATTTTTGTGTGTCTGTGAGAAAAGTTCTCTTTAAATAACTACCTTTCAATCAACTAATCCATAAGCCTTTATTGAGCACATGTACTATATTAGACACTGTGCTAAATGCTATTAGAGATTCAGAAATATTTATCACATAGTTCTTACATCATAAACTTATACTTTATGTATGGAACAGATAAAATTATAAAGACTTAAAGTACTGCAATTTTTAAATTAAGTCTATAACATTTAACATGATTGATTTCATAATAAGTGGTGATGACACTAGCTTTAATAAATATTCAGAAAAATACTTCTTTTTTTTTGTTGTTGTTTTTGAAGACCTGAGTCTTCTGCGTCTATCTTTAGCTACAACCACTTCAGGCACATGTGGGAGCACTTAAAGGAAGAGTCATACCTTGATGTGCTTGCATTGCTGCACATGATTTATTAAGCTTAAAAAATCAATATTTCAATTATTAGTTATAAGTAGGTTAGGAATTGAATTAAGAAAATAATTGCAGATGATGGGCAAAAGGAAACAGAGATAGTAAAGAACTGTGTCAGAGGAACCCTAAGCCTGGTGCAAAATGCACTTCGGAAGGCCGTTAAAACTTAAACTGTGTTGCTGAAACTTTAATCCTTCCCCAGCACGACTACACTGTAGAGGTCACTGAGTAGGCAAGGCTTACTGGAACAGGGCTGCCCTCCCAGGGGAAGTAAGTTCTTTGGGGAGTTAGGGAATGCAGAATGTTTAAACTTCAGGAAAGACAGCAAGAGTTGCTCCAGACAAGATAAGAAAAAATATTTCCTTTCTTCTGTGGCCTTGGTATGGTCAGAAGCATCTGTCTGTCTGAGCACAAGTCTTCTTGAGTGTTAATTGCCACTTCTGTGATTTGTGTGCATGTCCTAATTTGAGTCTTCTTGGGCATCCTGCTCCTGGACTGTGTTCCTTGTCCCATGTTCTGTTTGTGTTAAGATCATAAATACCTTAGAGCAATAAAAGTAAAAAGTTAAATCAGTCCAATTAACATAGTTGAAGAAATAGTTTAGTTAAGAAATGTAAGCACAGCAAGAAACATGACATAATTGTTTGCTTGTCTTCATTCTATTGATGATTAAAACAATGGTGTATGAAATAAAAACAGAGCTAGCCTGGAGCAAGTGGCTGCTTTGCTGAACCTTGCAAAAAAGGAAAGCAGACTTCTGACCCAGCTTTAAAAAACTTTCTCTTGTGTCTTCTCTTTTCATTTCCCCCCTCATTCTCTCATCTCTGCCAGCCACTGAGAGGAATCTCATGGCACAGTTATGGGCTGTTCCCAGACAAGCCACTTCTTTGCAGTGGCTGCTAGTATTTCTTCAGGTGATACTTCCCTAATAAATCTGCTCCACTTGATCTCTTCTAAGCTCCCTTGGTCAAAGTTATCTTGTTGTTCTTGCCTATCTGGTTCCATGAGTTTGACTCTATAGACCTTTTCTGGCTTTCAAGCATTATATTGGGTCACCACTAATACGATGTGGGTTGAGCTTTATTCAATGTCAGGAGGTGCTCATTCTATCTTGGTCATTGTGAATTTATCCCAGGTGATTGTTTTCTCTGACTTTCTGTAAACTATTCTGAGGATGAAATAATTTACTGCCCCTATTTTAATCAATTTTGGGACATGTATACTTTCATGATCATGTCTTAAACTATGCTAAGACCAAGCAGTATTTTGTCTACCTATTGATCTTGTTCAATTCCAATCATTTCTCTACTTGCAAGACACTTTAATATCATTTAGCTCAGGCTTTAAAACCTTATAAACAACCTTCCCACAATTTTTCCACTTTGAGATACAAAGAAGACTCTTTCAGTTTGGTTTGTTCTCCATTACTACAGTTGTCCTAATAAACTGGGTTTGGGGGAAGAGTCAGTAATCAAGATCTTTTAGATTGAGTTTTGTTTGTAATGTTCTTCAGCCTAAATTGTTCTCTGATTGCATTCTATTCAAATAATATAAGCAGTGAAAATTCTAACAATTATGGAATGAACATGTCTTTACAAGGTAATAGAGAGGAATGAGAAAGAACACTCAGAAGGAAATTCCAAAACCCGTGAGTAATCATAGGTTCTGGTTTGAGAATAGTACCTACAGGTTGAAGTGTACAGTTACAAGATTCAATAGGTAGATGAGCATTCTCTTTCCTCCTTGATTTACTCTTTAGCTTTCATAACTGCTAATCCATGTGCTGGGTGTGAATGTCAGGGTCTGACACAATTCATTTTATGTTCATAACAAATATTTAAGATTTGTACTTTTTTCCCATTTTATCCCTAGAATTACTAAGTCACAGAGTGATTTAGTAACTCGACTTTATGCACAAAGTCAGTAATTGGCATATGGCATAGCCTGGGAATATCACAGTGGAACTGAGACTTCAAAAGCCTCTGGTATAGTGCCTTCTCTGTCTTGTCTTTTTTCTTTCTTTTGAGACAGAATCTTACTCTGTCACCCTGGGTAGAGTGTCGTGGCATCATTATAGCTCACAGCAACCTCAAACTCTAAGACTCAAGCAATCCTCTTGCCTTAGTCTCCCCAGTAGCTGGAACTACAGGCACCTGCCACAATGCCTGGCTATTTTTATTTAGAAATGGTATTTTGCCTCAGTAACTGAGACTATAGGTGCCCACCACAATGCCCAGCTAGTTCTTTTATATTTAGTAGATATGGGGTGTTGCACTTGCTCAGGCTGGTCTCCAACTCCTGAGCTTAAGCAATCCACTCTCCACAGCCTAGAGTGCTAGGATTACAGGTGTGAGCTACTGCACCCAGCTGGCCTGGCTTATCTTAAAGAGGCCTAGGGACACATTGGTTGTGATTACATTTGAAACAATTATTTGATAGGCGATGAATAATTTATTCATCTTATTTTAAATTTAAATATAGTTTAAATATAATTTAATAACTGTTACTGTTATCAATTGTGCATGCCAATTTACTGTATAATTTTCTACTTTATGTAGAAAACATGGGCTACTTTTGTTTGAATATCCTAAATATCCCTACATATTAATCACCATCTAATGTTTTGTTTTTTATATATTTCTATGTCAAACTTGAGTGATTTAAGATGAAAATAATACATAACATATATTTTAAGCTCTTGACTGGAGTGGCACCTATAAATGCTTAGAGACCTCTAAAAAGGATAGACTATTAAAATGATTGGAATGAAAGTAACAATACTATTTTTCACTTTATTCTTGTTTCCAAGTTTACTCTCCCTGATGTTATGATTTCATGTTTATATTACTAGAAATGTTGGATTAAAAAATAAAATACAGTCATGTTAAGGTTTGAACGGGTGGTTTATAATTAGTAAAAGTAAGGTTTGAAAATATATATACATGTTAAAATGTTTAAAAACAAAACATTTTAAAATAATAAAGTATTCCTTATATGTAAAAAAAAGAAAATATATATACAGTATGGTTGTCATTTAACATATAAAATTGCATTTCTGAATTGTATATCTCTTATAATATTTTAATAATATTTGAATGTGCTAATTTGTCCTTCAACTTACATTAAGTATTTGGTAAGAGCAACATAATATGTTTTAGGAGTAATATTGTAAACTATGGGTGTATGAAGGTCCTCATTCATTTTTGTCTGTGCTATGGTAATATTTCCTAATTGATTTCTTTGCTTCTTTTTCCTTTGCATTTCTCTCTGCACTTCATTAAATCTAAAAACTATTTTAACTTTTTATTAAAATTATCCACTGTCAACTAAATAAGATTTAGATCAGGTATATGAAAAGGTGCCCAACATTGCTAATCATCAGGGAAATGCAAATCAAAACAATAATGAGTTATTAATGCACACCTGTTAAGATGGCTATTATTTCAAAATAAGAGAAAAAAGGTGATAAGTGTTGGTGAGATTCTGGAGAAAGGAAGGCGTGGAAACTGTTAGTGGGAACATATACTGGTACAGGCATGGTGGGAAAAAGTAGTGGAATTTCTCAGAATATTAAAAATAGAACTGTCATATGATCCCACAATTCCACTTCTGGGTATATATCAAAAGGAAATGAAAGCTGGGTCTCACATAGATATTTACATTCCTATGTTCACTGAAGCATTATTCACAATCACCAAGACATGGAACCAATCTAAATACTCATTTACAGATCAGTAGATGAAGAAAAGACCATGTATGCCTACAAGAAACTACTAGGCAGTCTTTAAAAAAAAAAAAAAAAAAAGAGGAAAATTCTGCCATTTATGACAACATGGCTGAACCCAGAAGATCATATCTAAGTTAGACAGAGAAGGACAAATACCACATGATCTCACTTTGTTGGGAATATACAATAATTAACCTCACAGACCTGGCTCTAGGGACTGGAGGAAGGGAAAATGGGCATTAGTCAAAAGACAAAAAGTTTCAGTGGTGCAAGATGAGTGAGTTTCAGAGATCTACTGTACAGCATAGGGCTTGTAGTGAACACCACTGTATTATGTACTTACAGATTTATTTGGTAAGAGGGTAAATTCAGTGTTAAATGCTATCACAGAACTTAACAATAACAATGAAGGTTGGGAGAAATTTTAGATATGGGGTAAGTTGTACGCATTGTGATGGGTATGTATTTATGTCTAAGTTCAAGTTTGATGCATTAAATTTATACAGTTTTTTCTAAGTCTTTCAAAGCCCAATAAAGCACTAAAGTAAATGTGAACTTCCTTGCATGACTTCCAGTGATGTCCCTTGCAATTGGATAATGGCTACCTGATATTGGAATCATTCAGGATTGTTTCCTTTGTCTGATTCAATTATATTTATTTATTTATTTAGTCCCATTTGATCTCTAGCCTGGTACTTTCTCACTTTCTAGTTTGTTAATATAAGATTCACTACTTGAAAACTGTAACTTATCTATGTAGTTAAAATTAGTTATTGGGTTTCCTCAGATCTTTCTTTTTGTTTTGTTTAATTTCTTCATTTAATATATAATTTTTTGTCTTACTCCCCTAAGGCATTATTTATATGACTACTCTCTATCCTTGAGGGTATGAAAGATTTTATTTACCTTTACATTCAAGATAGAACCCCAACCCTGGCCAAAAATTGAAAAAAAAAGACAACTAACCACAGTGCTTTCAAATTCGATGTTTCATCCGAATTAGTTTGTAACCTGCAAATATCTTCTCCCATTCTGAGGGCTGTTTGCTTGCTTTACTTAGTGTGTTCTTGGCTGTGCAGAAGCTTTTCAGTTTGATCAAGTCCCAGTAGTGTATCTTTGAAACTGCTTCAATTGCCTGGGGGGTCCTCCTAATAAAATACTCGCCCAGACCGATTTCTTCAAGGGTTTTGCCTGCACTCTCTTCTAGTATTTTTATAGTTTTATGTCATAAGTTTAAATCTTTAATCCAGTCTATCTTAGTTAATGGTGAAAGGTGTGGGTCCAGTTTCAGTCTTCTGCAGGTTGCCAGCCAGTTCACCCAGCACCATTTGTTAAATGGGGAATCTTTTCCCCACTGAATGTTTTTAATTGGCTTGTCAAAAATTAAATAACGGTAAGTAGCTGGATTCATCTCTTTGTTCTCTATTCTGTTGCAAACATCTACTTCTCTATTTTTGTGCCAATAACATGCTGTTTTGGTCACTATCAATTTGTAGTATAGTCTGAGGTCTGGTAGCGTGATTCCTCCTGTTTTGTTTTTATTTTTGAGCAATGTCTTGGCTATATGAGTTTTCTTATGATTCCATATAAAATGAAGTATTGTTGTCTCAAGATCATTAAAGTATGACAGTGGAACTTTAATGGGAATTGCGTTGAAATTATATATTGCTTTGAGTATTATAGACATTTTAACAATGTTGATTCTTTCCAGCCATGAGCATGGTATGTTTTTCCATTTGTTAACATTTTCAGCTATTTCTTTTCTTAGAGTTTCATAATTCTCTTTATAGAGATCTTTCACGTCCTTTGTTAAATAGATTCCCAAATACTCCATCTTCTTGGGCTCTACTGTGAATGGGATAGAGTCCTTAACTGCTTTTTCAACTTAACTGGTATATATAAAGGCTACCGATTTATGAATGTTGATTTTGTAACCTGAGACACTGCTGTATTCCTTGATCACTTTTAAGAGTTTTATAGTGGAGTCCCTAGTGTTTTCCAGATATACAATCATATCATCTGTGAAGAGCGAAAATTTGATCTCTTCTGACCCTATATGG
>CAUYPK010077880.1:0-12536 GCA_963574355.1 Loris lydekkerianus | reverse complement strand
TTAAGTTTAAATCTTTTATCCAGTGAGAGTCTATCTTAGTTAATGGTGAAAGGTGTGGGTCCAGTTTCAATCTTCTACAGGTTGCCAGCCAGTTTACCCAGCACCATTTGTTGAATAGGGAATCTTTTCCCCACTGAATGTTTTTAATTGGTTTGTCAAAGATCAAATAATGGTAAGTATCTGGATCCATCTCTTGGTTCTCTATTCTGTTCCAGACATCTACTTCTCTGCTTTTGTGCCAGTACCATGCTGTTTTGATCACTACTTCAAGCATTCAGAAACACTTCATAAGGGCAATGTGGGAGGAAGGGTGTGTGTATCCCTTCCCCTTCTTTATTCCTGTGTGTGTAGCTTTGCATTTTGCCAAATTCATGGATTGTCCTTTATGAGAAAAACAAATTTACTGTAACAGTGGGCAGAGAAATTAATTTGTAGAACCCAGTGCACACTCTTAGTACATATTCAGAAATGAGGGCAGAGAGTTTTGCTTGGTCTTAAAGGTCTGGATCCATAGAAGACAGCCCAGCCTGGAGGAGACACTTTTTTAAAAAAAGCATAATCTGGGCAGCACCTGTGGCTCAAAGGAGTGGGGTGCCGGCCCCATATACCAGAGGTGGTGGGTTCACACCTGGTCCTGGCCAAAAACTGCAAAAAAAAAAAAAAAAAAAGCATAATCTGTCCTATTTCTTCCTTTGCCTGCTATACATAAAATTCTCTAATTTTATTTAAATGTAAGAACTATCTGGTAATTTTAAAGTGGTTAATTTGAGCTTTAGGAAAGGCTATGCCTTGTTCAGATCACACAAAAGTTAAGAAGGGGAATATTAGAAGGGGTATAAAAATCAAGGTACCATGACGTTAATGTCAGTCCAGTGTTTTTTTTTTTTTATATTTAAAACTCATTTTGTGGGGTGGCGCCTGTGGCTCAAAGGAGTAGGGCGCCGGCCCCATATGCTGGAGGTGGCAGGTTCAAACTCAGCCCCAGCCAAAAACTGCAAAACAAACAAACAACCCCCCCCCCAAAAAAACCCCTCATTTTGTGAGACATCTAGTTTAATTTGAGTTGTTTTAGTGTATTACGTACGTACCTAGGAAATGAGTGAGTCCTTATTAAATTAACCAGTGGGATTAACCCTTTGAGTAGTAGCTTCCACAGAGACTTTGTGGTTTAGGGATAGAAATCAACAGCCAGACTTCCAATCTGTTATATAGACTTTATCCATATTTTCTAGGAATGGTTGTCTTTGACTCAAAGAAAGCCAACCTAAACCAGTAATCTTCAAGGCTTAGAAACATTTGGGAACCTAATATAGGTCTGGTGAGGGACGCTCTCTAATGTTGTAATTTTAAAAATGGTCTAACAACCAGTGCATTAAAAACTCAGCAATAGGTCTAGTCAACCATTTAAAAGCTCTGTGGGGCTTGAAATTAATTAAAAAAATACTGTTAAGCACATGATCTTCTAATTGCCAGTTTAAAATAGCTCATGTTTAGGCAACACTGAAAAGCTCTTTAGACTGTGCCCGATCCAGAGTAATGTATCACCCAGAGGTGACCCTACACTTCTGTCTCTTTCTGACTTCTGGGTACTAAGGGAAATGCTGGAAACATCTCACCTCTTGGAAATTGCTTTGGGATTAGGGTAGTTTCAAAACAACAGATTTATTCTCTTCATAAAAGGTGGGGGCGTTGCCAAATAAATACAAACATTTCTCCATTGGAAGATAGATGAACATACTTAATGACATTCTGAAAAAATTTATAATTAGCAGCACAATAAGATATCAAAATACTCTACCCAAGACACACACTCACATTGATGATCCCAAACACTGAGTGGTCATGGAGTGTAAAACTGTGCACAGTTTTGTTTTTTCTTTCTGTAATTCCAGTACACATTCTGAGACAGTGTGAAAAAAGAAAAAGGTGTGAAATAATCTTTACTGTTTTGGATAACATGCAAAGAAAGCAGATGGGTTTTAATCATAGATTATAAAAAGGATTAGGCATTTTGGATGATCAGTACAAAAAAATAAATGGTACAATTTAAATTATGGTTGGCCATGAATGTCTTCAAATTCTTCACGGGAACAGGTGATCAAATTTGTAGCTAATTAATGATGTTCTGTGTCACCACAATGTCCATGTCTGTGCTATGAAATGATATATAATCACGACAAGGAATGAAAATTATGGAGACCTTAGAAATGACACCTCTTCACACCTACTTGTAGCACAGAATCTTTTAACAGATTCTCCTACTGACAAATCCTTCCAGGGAAAGGGAGCTTCTGATGATATATAATTCCTCTTTCCTCCCCCCCACCTCCTAGGTCTCTATTTGGGTTTGTTGCGTATTTTTAAAAATTCTTTATTAAATCATAAATTTGTACATTAAGAATTTATGGGGTACAATGTACTGATTTGATATGCAATGTGGAATGCTTACATCTAACTGATTAACATCACTGTCCCCTTGCTTACTTATTTCTTGTGGTAAGTTTTTAAACCACTCTATGCTTTATTCATACTCCATTCTTAATAGTTTAGAAATGTATCATTGCATTATGCACATTAGGTTGGATCAATTACTCTTATACTCAAACATTTTTTTCCTAAATTGACCTGAGTGTGACATCTCTATGGCCATATCTCATTTCATAGAAGTATAAGCATGTTCCTGAAACCAAAAGTTTGAGACCAGCCTGGGCAATAGTGAGACTCTGTCTTTTCAAAAAATAAAAAAAAATATTAGCTGGGCATGGTTGGTGGGTTCCACTAGTCCAAGTTACTTCAGTTACTTAGGAGGCCTAGGAGGAAGGATCACTTGAGCACAGGAGTTTAAGGTTGCAATCACGTCTAAGAGATTATATCACTGCATTCTAGTCCTGGTTACAGAGTGAGACCTCGTCCCAAAGAAAAAAGTATGTACTGTATATGAGAAGGGAGCCACATTGGTAAGAGGGTGTTTAGAGTCCTGCTCACTTCATATCTCATTGAGAAATTTCTTTGGAAACGCCCACTTTGGATTGCAGAGAAGGGATTTCCAATCGGGATGACTGCAGACGTTTTTGAGTTTTACAACTGGATGCCATCAGTATCTAGAAGGGAGACACCAGATATGCAGCTAAATATCCTAAAATGTACAGGACAGCCTTATGTAACAAAGAATTATTTATCCCCAAATGTCCACTGTGCCAACGCTGAGACATCCTACTGTAGAGCAACACAACATCATTCTGAGCCTCCTTCTGCATGAGAAACCTTTTGATGTGAGAAGAATCGCCTAGCTTTTTCTTGTTCAGGCTAAATATTTGTAATTAGATTAAATATGTCAATCGGTTTGTGTGAACATTACATTTGTAACTTGTTCATCTATTGTTCTCAAGGTGAAGTCTCCATAGTCGCTCCTTGGGACACCCTTTAATTTCTCATAGTTCTCTTCCTAATTACATGTTCAAACTTGCAAAATTTTCCATATGTGCTCTTACCTAGGTTAGCATGAGTTTAGTGCTCAGAAAACACTTATAAAATGGTAAGTGGATCAATGACACAGTAAATCAGAGAAAAGAAGAAGAATGCAAAAGTCTAGAGACTTTAAATCCTCTCATGAGGTCTTTTTGTTTATGAAGATTGAAAGGAAAAAAATCCCACACTTTATTCACAAGCGTTGGTGTGACAGCTAAGGATGGCTTGCAATTCCTCAAACCTCCAGTTGGGGGAGCCCAGCACTAATTCAAAGACAGAGAAGAACGTGGTAAGGTTTAACTACACATCTCTTAAAAACTTCTTAAGGGACAAAAAATTCTTTTTGGTTTGTTGGTATGCATTCTACATTGAGGATGTACAGCAATGCCATTTTGCTCCTACAGTTTGGGAATAAGGTAGGGTACAGAATGAGAACTTGACAATTGTTTTGCCTAAGCACGTATGTATTTTCTTCTTCCGTGGCCATTCCAAGGTGGCAGACACCATTAAATGAGAGTGCACCTATTTAAAAGAAGTTTTTAACCCCCTAAGTTAAAACTAAGACACACAAAGTTTAGATTTCAGAAGGGAGCAGAGAGGTTGCAGGAGACAAAAGTGCCTTCTTATTGTAACTCTAAATCGGTCCCCTGATTCTGTCCTGTGTGAGATGGCCACAGAGTAGGTGCATTCACAAACTGTACCCCTCAGATGTTGGAGGGGTGGGGGAAAGGTGTGCTATGCATGAGTCCTTCTGCTCCATCCCCTACTGTGCCTCCCCCCCAACACTAAGGTCTAAGGATTATTTCCTATTTTAAAGATCAGGGTTCGTTTTATATTCAGACACATCGCTGAGCCAATTGAGGAGGGAAATGAAGAGTTTCCGGGGACCCTGGGGTAGCCTCTCTCTTAAAAGCAATCCCCAGGGTGGCAGGGCCAGCTTCCCTGAGTGAAGTGATTTGCACATTAGTGCTTTGCTTTGAAACCTTCTCTCTAGTCATTGTCAACCCACGTGTGCCTGGTCATCCCTTCTTTTCTTTTCTTTCTTTTTTTGAGACAGAATCTCACTTTGTGGCCCTGGGTAGAGTGTGGCGTCATGATAGCTCACAGCAACCTCAAACTGGTGGGCTCAAGTGATCTTCTTGCCTCAGTTTTTTTTTGTTCATTCCTTTCTTAACCTACCTCAATGTTGTTCTCTGCCAATGACAAAATATCTTATGATGACTGTCAGATATTGTTATTTGTCCTGTTTCAAGCAGTTGGCCACCATTATGGTTGGGTTGTCAATCCCCCAAACCGGAAGTTTACATATGAATTTATTCAGCTTCTGTGAATTCTGATTTTCCAGAGACAGAATGGCCAAGCCTAGCAATTTTTTCCTGAAGTTTTCACACAGTAAGGAGAATATGGAACTTTGAATCAAACACTTGGATTCCAGATGCTGTTCTCCAACTTAATGCTCAATAGGCACTTGATTTTCTAACCACTAGGTGCTGTATTTTTAAAATAAACAAGAAATATACTTAAATATTTGGGAAGAGAAAATAATACACCAAAACCACTTTTTACATTGTAAAATGGCGTACACATATTTACATGGTGTGCTGCAAGTTAACTATGTTTAAAATAATGTAAATTTGATACCAGTATGATGTTATTAAAAATTAAAGTTGTAAGATCATTCTGAATGCTATTTCAGAGAAATAGCCTATAGGTTAATTAGAGACAGATGGTGTCATAGGGGAACCTCATACGAAACCATGATCAGAAGTAAGTGGGGACTACAGTTAAAGGGAGGTTGCTTATGGGAAAAGAAAGAAAATGTCACCTCAAAAATGAGAACAGAGATAAAGAGAGATTGTTTTGCAAAAGGATAAGCCTCACCAAATGAACTCAAAAGAACCATTATCAGGTATTACATTTATGTAGCAAATTGGGCTTAACATATTATGCAAAGACTATAATTGAACTATTTATATTACTGAGAATAATATCAGATAAACAAAGCAGAGTTTTGGAAATCCAGTTAATAAGTGACAGATAGGAGTGGATTCTTAGGTTTGTTTTATTTTTACCACTAGATCTTAGACAAATTAATAGACCTAAACTTCAGTTTTCTAATTTGTAAAGTGAAATGATTGCTCTGAGAGATGATCTCCTGTAATCTACCCAGCTCTGACATAAATTCTTATGGCTTACGATTCTTTTGGTATTTAAAAATCTCCCCTCTTTCTCTCTAATATTGTTTAAATATTTACTTATGTTTAAAAGAAAGCCGAACATTTTCACTGGTCTTACATTACAGTTTTACATAAAACATGCTACAGTTGTAGACCTTTGGTAATCACAGGTGTCTAGACTTGGAGATGTCTCTCCCCAGGTAACAGTGTGATGTGGAGGTGTTCTGCCTTCGCCCGGTTGGAGTAAGAAAGAATGTCAGATTGTTCTGGTCAGTCCCAACCACTAGCTGGTGGGTGCTTTCTTTTTCACACTGGTCCTTCAGGCAATTTCGAATTCTTCTATCTATTTTAGAAACTTAACCATGAAAGAGGGTGTTATGAATACAAGGTAGCTCGTCGAGCTGAGCAAAGTCTTGCATCAGTATTGACCACCACTTCTTTTGGGTGACTGTATGTACTGTGCAGGTCATTGTCCATAAGATATTCTCGTACTCTCGTCCGTGGCAAAGAAAAGGACAATTAATCCTGTATCTCAGCCCAGGCTAAGTGGGTAGTGGACTATGGGGGTTGCCTTGTTTTCCTGATGGCGCAGGTGGAACGTGAGATGCTGTACTTTGCCTTTCCATGTGGCCCTCCTGGCTTTGCCTCCTTGTCTTCCTCAGGCGCTCTCTCTCGCTGAAGCCTCCTGGACAGAACAATCTTAATTCTGATGGGGTTATCTAACATTTATGTGTCTACTGGTCTGTTTCTTGTGAATGAATTTTATGTTCTGCTTCTTTAGGCCTTTCCTTTTGACACAAAATCCTTTTTCACTTTTTTAAAAACCTCTTTAACATTTCAGTTCTCACTTAAACACTTTGGCTTTCAAGAGACTTGTCTTTGAAACAGGCTTCAAGTGACTATTTTGGAAGTCAAATACTGAATAGCAATGCTTGCTTTCTCTACACTTTCCACCTCTAACAAACCTAATTCTTCCAGAGGCAATGGATGTCTCTGCTGAATAGCAGATAGTACCAAAAAAAAAAAAAAAAAAAAAAAAAAGAAAGAAAAGAAAAAAACACACTGACAGATTTTAAAGCGTTTTCTCACAGCAGACTACAGGGATACTCATGCAGGCAGACAATTCAATTCACGGATTCTGGCAGGTATTTTTTTTTTTTTTTTTTTTTTACTTTCTTATTGTATATATTTTGATATATATTACAATGCTGTTTTGATATATATTGCATGGTGAAATGATTACCATAGTTAAGCAAATTAACTTATCTATCCTTTTCCATAGTTGTGTGTGTGTGTGGTAAGAGCACCAAAATCTACTCTCTGCAAATTTTCAGTGTACAATACTGTGTTATTACTTGTAGTCTTCACGCTGGACGTTAGATCTCTAGAGTTATTCATCCTGTTTAACTATAAGTTTGTACCCTTTGACCCAATTCTCTTCATTTCCTCTCCTGCTCTGGTGACAACCATTGGACTCTGTTTCTAGGTAGTCAACTCTTTAGTCTTTATTTTTTTTAGATTCCACGTATGTGTAGGTGAGGTCCTGCAGTATTTTTCTTTCCATTCCTGGCTGATGGCAGTTAATGTCCTCTGGGTTCATTCATGAACTCACAAATAGCAGTGTATCCTTTGTGAGGTGGAATAATATGTCATCGTGTCCCACAATTTCTGTACCCATTCATCTGCCATTGACGTGTCAGTTGTCTTCCCATCTGCTTTGTGAGTAATGCTGCGGGTATCTCTACAAGGGGATGATTTCATTTTCTTTTACTATATTTCCATCAGAGGGTTTACTGGGTCACGGCAGTTCTATTTTCAGATTTTTATGGAAACTCCATACTGTTTTCCATAGAAGTTGCAGCAATTCACATCCCCACCAACAGCGGGTAAGGGTTCCTTTTCTCCACACCCTCAAGAATACTTCTTATCTTTGTCTTGTTAGTAGCCATCCTAACAGGTACAAGGTCATGTCTCACTGTGGTTTTAATTTGCATTTCTCTGATGGTCGGTGATGCTGAGTACCTGCTCACAAACATGTTGGCCATTTTCATGTTTTCTTTGAAAGAAATACCTGTTCAGATCCTTTGCCTATTTTTAACTGAGTTGTTTGGTTTTGGGGGCTGTTGTGTGAGTTCCTTATAGATTTTGGATATTAACCCTTTATTTGATATATGGGTTTCAAGTATAGCAGGTATTTTTTTTTCTCTTTTCTATTTTTTTTAAACGAATGACATCTTGCTATATTTTCCAGGCTTTCCTTGACATTCTGGCTCAAGCAATGCTCCTGCTGCAGCCTGTTTGCGGCTGGGACCACTGGTGTGTGCTGTGCTGCAGTGCCCGTCCTTAACAGGTAATTAAGGTCCCACTGTTCATCAAGCATGTGAAAGGCTCTTACATGAATGCAGCCTAGGATCCACCCTTAATGAGCTGTCAATACACCCTTGGATAACAGAATCCAAGAATTTTAGAGAGACTGCTATTTTTCTACTTTTTGGAGCAGGAATTCTGTTACAGAACATAGCTCTGTGCTATGTGTGTATGTGTTTGTAGTGATAGAAGGGTGTTTCTGAAAATCTGGCTCTAAGGCAAATAAGTCACATTAAATGAACTGGGATAGCCTCTTATTTAAATTAACCCTGTCGTGAAACAGAGAAACAGTCAACCCCTAACTTGCTTCATAGATTAACTTATTTCTATACATCAACTTGGATTAAGGCAAATATATTTGTACATCTGGATATTTGTAAAATGTGTTTACTATACATTGAATCATATTTTATCACAGTTTTTTCCTAGGGAAGAATTGTGTGATTATTTTTCTTTTTGCAGACAAACACCAAGCTCAAATATTCCTTTCAAAAGTATAATTCAACCACTGCAGCATTCTGCTTACAAGGATGGTAAGACAGGTTACTAACCTATTAGCCATATAATTTTTGAAATCTTACCAAAAATAAGTTTATCCACATTGACTTCTAATTTTGTTTAGAAATCTTGCTGTCTCTATGAATGCTATGTACTTACGTGGTTGTATTGATAAGACAACTGAACTCTGAACTTGGACATAGTCCTGGAATATACTCTCAGTTTTTTCCTCACATAATTTAGTCATTTAAGAGATTCAGGAATTTCTGAAGTACCATTGGATGAAAGGTATTTATTTTTATATATAGAAATAAGAAATATGACTTCTTTCCTCTAGTCACCAAACTACCAGGGACTATTTCCTACACATGTTGCTCAGCTTATTAGTATTTAAAATGTGAGCAAGCTGAACTGGAGTCTTAGCCAGTAAGCATTTATTGAGCTAATATTATATGTGCACCCTACACTATGTTCTTTAGTAAAAGATAGATTTAGTCTAAGTCTAGTAGGATATTTCAACAAGTATATTTGAACGGTGTTTATCATATATTTTTATTTTCTTATTAGTATGTGTAGATATGAAGTAATGACTCCCTTTTATTCAGATATTAGTAATTTGTATCTTTTTTTTTTTTGCTTAAGCAGTCTTGTTAATGGTTAATCATTTTTATTAGTTTTTACACACAACCGCATTGGCCTTGTTGATTTTCTTTATTTACTATTTTCTTTTTTATTCGTTTATACTGTTATATTTATCATTGATATGCTCTTATTTTACGTCTTGTTTGGGATAATTTGTTGGTATTTGCACCAATTTTTGAACTAAAGATTGGCGATTTTAACATCTTTCTGTGATTTCTAATTTAAGGCTATAACTTTTCCCGGATGCATTGCTTTAGCTGAATTCTTCAAAATTTGCTTTGTTGTATGTTCGTTATCATTAAAATATTTTGAAATTTCACTTATGATTTTTTTGCTACTTGTATTACTTAAAAAGATTTACATAATGCCTAAATAATTGTGAATTGGGACCAAAGAATTGTGAATTTTCTAGTTGACTTTACGTTATAGATTTTTAGCTTAAATTGCAAGCTGGTCAGAGAACATGCTTTGAATGATACAAATTTTCTGAAACTGTTGAGTCTTATTTTAAGGCCTCATTTTTTGGTCAGTGCTCCCTGTGCACCTAAAGAGAATATATATTCCGTCATTGTCTTGTTGATATCTATAAATTTTAATTGGGTCAGATTTGTTAACCATGTTGTAAAGATTTTATATCATTACTAGATTTTTGTCTGCTGTTTTTGTAGTTATTGAAAGAAATATATCGAAGTCTTCACTATGATTTCATATTTATCTAATTTCTCCTTTCATCTCTATCAGTTTTTATTTATGTGTTTTGAACTTGTTATTCTGTTATTTGTTGCACACATTGGTTAATGTTACATTTTTATGCTGGATGAATTCTTTTACGTTGTGAATATCCTTTCCTACCTTTCACCCTTTACTGCCATTAGCTCTGGAAATTGTTGTCTGAAAATCACTTAGTTTATTCTTAGTCTTGTGATATGAACTACCTTTGAGCTAAAAATATCTGGTATGTGATCTTATGCCCTATTCTTACTTTACTTTTTTATACCTTTATATTAAAATATATTTCTGCAAATATGATTTATTTGCAAATAATTTTTTAAGTTCTCAGTCTGACAGTCTTTAAGATTCTTGTATGTAATGTAGCAATTGACAGATTTAGGTTTCTATGTTAGTATTTAATATTTATTTCCTATTTGTCTCACCTATGTTAAGCTTTTTTCTTTATAGTCTTACCTTCTTGTAGATTAATCAAATATTTTAATTCCATATTTCCCCGTGTTGATTTATTATCTATAAGTCATTTTACTTAGTTTTTAGTGGCTACATTACTAAATCTTGACTTACTTTTGTCAAATATAAAGCAGCATGTTTTCCTTTCCCTAGGCAATGCTGGAATTAATTTAGTTTAATTACATTTATCCCATCATACTTTTTTCTGTTATTAACTGTAATTTTTTTTTAGTAATTGGTCTGCTAAGTTCCATCTCACACCGCAGTTGTAAATGTAGATAAGGAATTAATTGAAAGCACAAAACATAACATTTATTCTTGATAAACTTCATCTTGTTGGAGCTTTCCTAGTGCTGATTCTACTTAGATTCTATACTGTTCCCATAGATTTCAATGGTGCAGTAATGGTGTCATGATTTCTAGAATGTCTGTATTTAAATTTGTTACGAACACCGTCCTAAACATCTTTCCATTGTGTGTGCTTGAGAAAATCTGACCTCAAATGGATGACCCAATGTATTACTTATAATTAAAAAAAAAAAAAAAACAACTTGAAAGAGCAACAGTTATTAAAAGCAACTTTGTCAGTCTAGCAGGAGTAATGAATTTTTTTTTTTTTTTTTTTTTTTTAAATTTCTGTACACTCACTGTGGAAGCTTGGAACTAGTCAAATCATGACTAAAGTTTTGCCTTAACCTTCACTAGTAGACTAATTGTAATTTATGACCAAAGTGTTTCTTTGTAAAAATTTATTCATTTAGAAAGAAAATTTGTATTTATTTCATCGCCTTTTATAATACATTTTAAGCTCTTTTGATAAGTGAAAACACTACTTGCAAAGATCTTCCTTGGGGCGTAAATTTGTAATATCAATCATCTATTGCTTCAATAATGTTGTGTAGCTAAAATCACCCTAAAATTCTGTGCTCTAAAACAGGCGTCCTCAAACTTTATAAACAGGGGGCCAATTCACTGTCCCTCAGACCATTGGAGGGCCGGACTGTAGATTAAAACAACAACAACAACAAAAAAAACTATGAACAAATTCCTATGCACACTGCACATATCTTATTTTGAAGTAAAAAAACAAAATGAGAACAAATACAATTCACACTGCCTCATGTGGCCCACAGGCTGCAGTTTGAGGAGCCCTGATCTAAAACATCTTAATCAGTTGTTTTGCTCATAAATCAGAGTCATCTGGTTGGCAATTTAGGTTGGGATTAGTCTGGCAGTTCTTTGAGCCTAGGGTGGGCTCACTCACCTACCTGAGCATTGGTGGGCTACAGGAGATGGAGAAGAGTCTTGGCTGGGAAGACTATTGCTGTTCAGCTGTGCTCCTGGAGGCTAACTGAAGCACGTGCTTGTGGCAATAACAGAGAAAAACTACAATGAACTAGGGCATGCAAATGCTTTTTAAAGCCTCTGTTTACTTCACGTTTCCTTGCTAACACAGCTGAACCTAGTCAAGGAGTGAGCAAGAGCATCTGCCCAGGGTAGGAGAGCCCTGCTAATTTTTTTTTTTTTTTATTGTTAAATCATAGCCGTGTACATTAGTGCAATCGCCTGTACCCATTCTAAGATGCACCGTAGATGTGGCCCCACCCATTACCCTCCCTCTACCAAAATCTCCCCCTCCCTTCCCCTTCCTTGGCCCTTTACCCATAGTCTTGGGCTATCGTTGGGTTATAGCCTTCATTTGAAAGCTATGATTTAGCTTCATAGTAGGGCTGAGTGAATTGGATACTTTTTCTTCCATTCCTGATATACTTTGCTAAGAAGAATATGTTCCAGCTCCATCCATGTAAACATCAAAGAGGTAAAGTCTCCATCTTTCTTTAAGGCTGCATAGTATTCCATGGTATACATGTACCACAGTTTGCTAGTCCATTCGTGGGTTGATGGACACTTGGGCTTCTTCCATGACTTAGCAATTATGAATTGGGCTGCAAAAAAAAACATTCTGGTACAGATGTCTTTGTTATATTGTGACTTATGGTCTTCTGGGTATAAACCTAGTAAAGAAATTATAGGATCAAATGGCAGGTCTATTTTTAGATTTCTAAGTATTCTCCAAACATCCTTCCAGAAGGAACGTATTAGTGGGCATTCCCACCAGCAGTGTAGAAGTGTGCCCTTTCCTCCACATCCACACCAACATTTCTGGTTTTGGGATTTTGTTATGTGGGCTACTCTTACTGG
>CAUYPK010077879.1:0-22524 GCA_963574355.1 Loris lydekkerianus | reverse complement strand
CCCTCCCCACCACTCACCTTCCTGCTCTCCTCCCCACCCCGCGCCTCCCGGATCCCCTCCCCACCCCTCGCTTCCCTGTTCCTCTTCCCACTCCACTATCATTTTGTACAATTGCTGCATTCATTCTCCTTGGTCCCATTTGTGTGTTATTGATTCTACCAGAGTCCCTGACAGAACATAAAAAGCAGCATCCTCCATGTGGGAACTATGTCTCAAAGCCAATGGCAACAAAGTGATGATGAGCAAAGGAGGCAATGGAAAACGCAGTGGTGAGTGATTTTGAGACTCTGGACAGACTGATAGTTAGATTTCTTTATTCAGGTGTCCTCAAACTTTTTAAACAGGGGGCCAATTCACTGTCCCTCAGACTGTTGGAGGGCCGGACTATAGTTTAAAAGAAAAACAAAACTATGAACAAATTCCTATGCACACTGCACATATCTTATTTTGAAGTAAAAAACAAAACAAAACAGGAACAAATACAATCACACCACCTCATGTGGCCCACGGGCTGCAGTCTGAGGACTCCTGAAAGCATTTCCTGCCTACCCCCTCCCCCAACCATCCCATTTAAAGGAATGACCCACTCTGATTTTGTAAGGTTATTGGCTCCTGTGGGGTTTTTAAGGGCAGTTATGTATCTCTCTGTTACACAGACAGCAGAGAACCACCATTTGAACACTTAATCACTGCAAAAACTCAAATCCGAAACCTATGGCCTCATCAAACTGCCACCTCTCGTTTTCAAGTGCAAATGATGAGGACTCAGCAGATCTTAATGCTTGCTCTGAACAAGCAGACCTAGGCCTGAGCAGCTCTCCATACTACAGATGGGCCCCGGGACATGGGGCAGTGTCCTTGTTAGTGATATTCATTTTGGCCAATTTCCCTATCTCTGCCACCCCAGTGCTGAGGCTCAGATAAGCTGTCCTTTCCACTAGCCTCAAGTCACAGATAACAAAATTGGTACCATGGTGGGCCAGCAACCTACACAGACAATGACAGAACCTACATAGACAATGACAAAACATTTAGAATTAAGACATTCATCTGATGCATTCCCATGTTTAGCAATTATTCTAGCAATGCTGGGAATTAGCTTGTCATCAGATAGCCAAGAGAGGACACCTTGTGTGTGGAATTGTCTTTCACAAGTCAAGAGTGTTGGACCAAAAGATTTTTTCAAGTATCCTGCACTTGTAACTTTTGATGTATTGAAGAAGGACACCCATCTTCCTAACTTCACTTAAAGAAAATTCTTCAAACCTCGAAGCCGTTGGCCTCTACCTGTTGCGTTGCCAGGACACAACACTGGAGGGAAGTGCTGTTTGAGGCTAGTCTATTATCAGTCCCACTTGCCCTATGCTGCCGTGAAAAGCAACCTATGGAAAGCACTCCTTGATCAAATGCTCCATGCATGCAGGTAGTCAGGGTTCTTATTTAAATTAATGAGTTATCATCGTGTCTATCCTCGTGGGCCTGTCAGTCACTGTCACTGTGCATGCTGGGGCCTCATTTGTGTGCTACATTTTGGCCCATGGAAGTCTCTTCTCTTTAAACAATTATGTTCTACAGGTTTATAACAATAGCCTTCTTTGCTTGCTCTTTCTCTCATACCCTATTGATATATAACTGAGTTTGGCACTATTTTTTAAACAGAAAAGTTGTGATTCACAAACAAAATGCCAGGCTCCTGATAAGGCTTAGTAAATTCTGCTTGTTGCTACTGAGCTCAATCTGGAAACCAATAATTCCAAGAGGAGTGTCATGTGCCAGAAAACTTACAAATTACTTGTTATGTTACTATTACATTTGGTCATTTTTAAGATGTCCTAAAGTCTCCCTTCCTCAAGGGAAGGTGACAGCTGTTCTCCCAGCACTTCTGTTTGGAGAGCACTTTGCAATTCTCTGAGTGACTTCCTGATCACCCTCGGAAGGCAAGGCTCAGCATGTTCTTCCCACTCTCTTATCATATCCTTCATGATCTGTGTAAACAGGAGATGGGTGTGGGTGTGCAGGTTAGCAGCAGAAAGCTGTTAGATAGCAGGACTCTAAGTCTACAGAAGGACAAAGTGATGCAGGCCGTTGTGTAAGTCGGTTACTCTCTTGTGTGGATACTCACTTCATCCAAGGCGTCAAGAGAAAACTAAAACCTGTGGGATACGCACACATGCTGCTGGGAGCTTATCAGTTCCTTAAATATGAAATGCAGACATTGAGAAAGAGAAATGTATTACTTTCAAGGACATATTTAAGAGGAAGCCTATTCAGGCAATTGCTTTTCACGGATATGCTAGGTTAAATCTTAAGAGTAGTTCTGAGGGCAATCAAGGTAATGTGTAATGCTCAGTGCATTAGCGCACTCTTAAATAGATACATACAACATACCTCAAATATTAGCTCACCAGAAGTTTAGTTAATAGACGAACTAATGCTTTGTGAGTGGAATGCCTTGATATAAAAGTTGCTATCCAAAACCGAAAATAATTTCCACTCTTAAGATGTTCTACTGGGTTTTTCCTATGGGCACTTGTTATATTCTTGGGATCATATTGTGCCCTGGATTATGTCTGAATTTACATAACAATGAGCTAAATTATAATGGAATTCTTTTGTGATTGAGTGATGGTGTATACCAATTCTATATATGGAGACCAAAGCAGAGAAAAAAATTAAATTATTTTCTTCATATTGCAGAAATATAGTTGGAAATCGCATGCTCCTCTCTGGGGACTTACAGAGGGAGAGGATGGTAGTTGTGCACTGTGCAATTCTAATTTTGTGCAGAAG
Organism: Loris lydekkerianus; assembly: GCA_963574355.1. Classification (NCBI taxonomy): domain Eukaryota; kingdom Metazoa; phylum Chordata; class Mammalia; order Primates; family Lorisidae; genus Loris; species Loris lydekkerianus. The sequence goes on along the minus strand of CAUYPK010077879.1, from coordinate 19,734 downwards.
ATTGCAATGGCTTGCTGTGCTTACGTATTGAACTAACTGAGGAGGGAATGAGAAATATGGATGAATAACAATTTTACATCGACTTGCTGTTCTTACATATTGAATTACTGAAGAAAGAATAAGAAATATGGGATAAATAAAATAATTGAAAGATAACTGTTGTGAAATTGAAAGCTCCCAATTAAAAAATGAATGCTGAACTCCTAAAATAGCAGCAGCTCTCACTAGAAACTTTGATTGATGATGAAGTACTAACTCATGCTTTTGCTCTTTGAGTTATATACAGTTTATTTGGGAAGGCAAAACCCTCACATCCAAAAAGTTAACAGCACAAGAAAATATACAATTAGTTGGCAATTAATGAGACAGTTTAGTATAAATGAGAGAATACTGAATTGGAGAAGTCATTCTATGGATTCTAACTCTGATCAGCCATGAACTACCTTAAAGACCACAAGCAAGTGACAAGTTCCTCAGGACTCAATTTGATACCCAGTTACAGCTAACATTTATTGAGTGCTCAGGATGTATGCCAAGCATCTCACAAATAATTCTCTCATTTCAACCTCAAACAGAAGCAAAGTAAGTCTCAGTAGCTCCTCCAGGATTATACTGCTATCATATGGCAGAGCATAGAAACTTGTATTCTCAGATAAGAAAAAGGTTAGCATAGCATCGGAATGGTACCTCCAGACATGAGCACACGTGTGCATGTTGGGAGCAGGAAAGAGAAAGTATGTCATAGGTTTTCCTGGTTGTACTAAAAACACATGTGATAAAGAAATTAGCAAACTTTCTAGACATGATAAGTAGATCGTTCGTATCACATTCCAGTAGAGAGCCCATTTCTTAAGCCTCTCTCTCTGTGACCAAATGGGCCTGATTCCCTGGTTCAATTCCCTGCAGTATGATAATGGTAAACACACATATGCCACTTTCAACATTAAGAAACAACTTTCCCATAAAAAGTTACCCACTATGTTTTATGTTTTATATTTGAGATGGCATGTGTTACCCACTCACTAAATCCAGCAAACCTGTTTCTGTAGTCTTGAAGTAGAGGAATTTTTATGTTACTTTCCATTTTCCCTCATATATTTGTAGACATAGTAGAAGACATTTGCATTTTTTGTGTATATATGTTTGCTTTATGTTGGGAAGGAACATGAAATTATCTAAGCAAATCCACTTCATGGTTATAGTACAAAAGTTGTATTTAATTTATATATGATTAATAAAACCTTGAGCCTATTTTCATTTCATTAACATTATCTCCCTGGGAAAGATTTTCAAAACACCACAGGCCGAGTATAGTACTGGTCTTACAGTATCTGCCTTAAGTGTTATTTGTATTAAGAAATCTTGACATTTTTGGTTCTTTCTTCATGACTCATTTAAAAGATTATGCTTCTTTGATTTTTTCTCTGCATATTTAATTATATCTTTGGACCAAAGAGACCCATATGTGATGAACCCCTAACATCCCAACATGCCAAAGTTTACAGCTCAGTATCTTCACCCAGCAGCCAGGCAATTAGTGCCATCTTTTTGTGAGGAGGGCAGTTAAAATGTAAAAGGGAACTTTCAACTGCTATAGTTATAGGTGATTGTATAAACTCATATTAAGAGAATTTATATTTCATAAACAATTTCATTTTATAATTAGGTCCTCAGTAAATGTTTAGAATTGTTATGAAATAGACTAAATTTTCCTAGATTGGATATGGATATCTTATTTGTCTTTATGTCTCCCAAACACAGATACTCAATTTTTTTTTTTAGTAAGTGCATGAATAGAAGGATAGACATCCAAATGAAATAATGTATAATCATGATGAAGGGTTATAGTCTTTGAATCAAGAAACAAAGCATAAGATATCATTTAAGACAATCTTGGCTGACTTCTCTCTTGACTGAATCTAGACTCTGTGGAAAAGAGCCTGTATTTTCTATAAAGGCCTGTATTTAGTTAACGTTTATTTGATCATTACCCTTCGGCCTTGCTAGAAATTGTTTTTTATAATTGAATTTTATTATTATTTCCCTCTCTGTTTCATTTTTGAGTAATTTAAAAATTAAATAGAATTTTAAAACTCATACCAGTTATTTGTTAAGAAACGACAGTTAACCCAATATAAGTCCAAATGAAGCAAATATCTTGTCTAGCTCACAACACTTCTAACAATGGCATAAACTGAGTGGTACAGCACACTAGCATCTTCAAAAGATTCCTTATCAATACTATTAATAGCAATATCTGAGTTCAGACTATGTGCCAGGTATGATTCATTCTAAATTCTCTATAAGTAGTAATTTATGTAATCCTCATAACAAACCTATCTGATAAAATTGTGATATTTATATTTAACATCAGCTTTAGTGATATATATTGAGAGTAAATAGAAGGAAAGAATAAATAAGAAATAATCCTTTGGGATTATAAGAACTAAAGGAATGATTTTTCTGTGGGTTCAGAGAAATTTATTTTATCCTTTCGCATGCACTATCAATAAAAAATATCTAATACAAAGCCTTGGAATTGTTTTTACCAAAACACATTGCAATTGAGAGGTGTGTTCAAGTGTTGTAGTACCGTATATACTCGAGTATAAGCCAAGTTTTTTCAGCACAAAATTTGTGCCGAAAAACCCGAACTCGGCACAAAAATTGTATACTTTCAGCTTATACTCGAGTATATATGGTAACTAAAATGTGGTAGCCAACAAGTTTTTATCTTTCCAGATACGAACAGTTAAAAAATTTTTTAAAAACCTCACCTAATGTACATGATGCAATGGTACATTTCAAAACTATTAAGAAATGAGTGTAATTGTGATGGGTGTGTTACTTAATTCAATGTAAGCATTTCACATTGTATATCGAAGCAGTACTCTGAACCCCATAAGTGCATCAGTGTACAAAGTTATGATTTAATAAAAAATAATTCAAAAAAATTTTTTTAAAAAACACAACTACCATCTATTGTAACCGTCATTTCAAAGAGAAAGACCATTTTCAAACCAAAAATGTGGGAAGAAGATAAGCTTATAATAAAAGTCATTTCCTTTAACTGAACAAATTTAGTTTTGTGAAAGATTCATGACATTGTCTAATTTCTGATTTCAGAGCCAGCCAATGAAAATTTCACCATGAACTGGCACCAGTCTTTGCCCTGACATTTGGGAACCACAAACTTCAGACCATGACAGCTACATTTATTACAAAATGTTTCTGAAAACAGATGTAACCTAGATTTAATAGACCTCTACTTTTCCCTACCTCTACTTAGAGGCCATATTCAACAACTTCCTGCTTTGTTTCCAAAAATAAATCCAACTTTGAATCTATTGGGATATAATTTTCTCTATAAAGATTGTAAGATTATAGAAAAAATTTTACCTCATATACTCCACAGCAAAACTCCATGAATATGCCCTTTAAATATCTCTGTTCTTCCCTTAAAGGCCATCTCAGAATGCCAGATTCTTCACTTCTGCACGCGTGCTCGCTCTCTCTCCCCTTTAATATCCGCAGCCTGCAGAGTTCTTACCCCTCTCAAATCCCCCTCCCCATGTGCGCGCACGCACACACGCACACACACACACACACACATTACTTCTGGCTCTAAGCTTTCAAGTCTCACTCAATACAGTTCTTACCTGGCATTAGCTAAACCCACCTCTACCCCCCCCCCCCCATAGCATATTGTGTTTTCCACAGATGAAGATATAGATCTTCTTATGTTACCTTGTGACTGATGTTCCTCCCTCTGAATCTTGGAGGAGGCTTGTTGCTTGTCCAAGTCATCAAGTGTGGCTAAAATAATGCTCCGGTGATACTCCAAGGCAGGGCATAAAAGGGGTTCAGCTTCTAACAGGTTCTTTTTCTCTCTGGGGATGCTTTGCCCTTGGCTCTCAGATACTATGCCATGAGAAAGCTCAAACTAGTCCCCAGGGAGAGAACACCTGGAGAGAAACTGAAGTTTCTAGCCAACAGCCGGCATCAACCACCAGATGTGAAAGATATTTCAGATGATTCTAGCTTTCAACCTTTGGAGCTCTCCAGCCGAGACCAGTGTAGAAATCAAACATATCCACTTGATCTCTTTTTTTTTTTTTTTTTGAGACAGAGTCTCACTTTGTCATCCTTGGTACCATGCCATGGTGTCATAGCTCACAGCAACCTTAAACTCTTGGGCAAGATTTTTGCCTTAGCCTCCCAAATAGCTGAGACTACAGGCACCCACCACAACACCCTGCTCTTTTTAGAGACGGGGTCTTGCTCTTGCTCAGGCTGGTCTCCAAGTGCTAAACTCAGACAATCCACCCACCTCAGCCTCCCAGAGTCTAGGATTATAGGCGTGAGCTACCGTGCCTGGCCCATTTGATCTTGTTTAATTTCTTGACTCACACAAACCATAAGAGATAATAAAATATTATTTTTGTTTTAAGCTACAACATTTTGGGTAACCTGGTGTACGAAAGTAGATAACTAATACATCCCCTTAGAAAGGAGCTCCACAACCAACTCACTAGAGGAAGGGTACATCCCCTTAGAAAGGAGCTCCACAACCAACTCACTAGAGGAAGGGAGATATTAATGTTTATCTTTTTTGTCAAACTGCTCTTCAAAATATTCACCAAATAAGTGTAGGTGTCATACAATTGAATATTTAGGCTGGTGCAAAAGTAATTGTGGTTTTGGACCATGAATTTTAAATCATTATAACTAGGCTGAAACACATCTTTATTAATCAAAATAGGAACCATTAAAATCAGCACATTGTTGCCAACGAGAAATAAGTTTGTTTCTTCCCCTAGGGTAAAAAAACTGTGCTTCATGATTTGATGAACTCTTCAGAAGCATTTTCTGTATCCTGATAGTTTTAGAAGCATTTTCCCTTCAAAAAGTTGTCAAGATGCTTGAAGAAGTGGTAATCGGTTCACAAGAGGTCAGGTGAATAAGACAGATGAGGCAAAACTTGGTAGCCCAATTCATTCAATTTCTAAAGTGTTGGTTGTGTGACATGTAATTGGGCATTGCCGAGAAGAATTGAGCCCTCTCTTCTGACCACTGCATGTAATCGGATATTGCCGAGAACAACTGGGCCCTTTCTGCTAACCTCTGTGCTGCAGGTGCTGGCCGTTGTCAGTGCAGTGCCTCAATTTGCTGAGCACACTCCTCAGATGTCATCCCAGTTTTGCGAGGATTCAGAAGGCTGTTTGGGTCAGCCTGGCAGCAGAGCACCAAACAGTGACCATGACCTTTTTTTGGTGAAAGTTCGACTTTGGGAAGTGCTTTAGAGGTTCCTGTTGGTCCAACCCCTAAGCTGTTAGTCACTGGTTGTGTGACATTCACTTTTCCTCTCAAACTACAATCTACTCAAGAAATGATTTGTTGTTGTTGGGTGGAATAAGAGAAGATGACATGCGAAAAGGAGGACTGTTCTGATTCGTGGTCAGCTCACGGGGCACCCACTTATCAAGCTTTTTCACTGTTACAGATTGTTTCAAATGCCAAAAGACTGTGGAATTGTTGAGTTCTTTGTGACTTCTCGTGTACTGGTCAAGAAGATGAGCTCTGACAATGGCTCTCAATTGGTCATTGTCAACTTCCAATGGTGGCCACTGTGCTCTTCATCTTCAAGGCTCTCATCTCCTTTGCAAAACTTCTTAAACCACCATTGCACTGTGCATTCGTTAGCAGATCTTGGGCCAAATGCACTGTTGATACTGCAAGTGGTCTCCACTGCTTTACGATTCATTTTGAACACGACTAAGAAAATCACTCAAATGTGCTTTTTGTGTAACATCATTTCCATAGTCGAAAATAAATACAAAATAAACAGCATGTAATAAGTCATTAGCAAAAAAAAAAAAAAGTGAGAAATACACATTAAAATGATGCACAACGTAACCACATTTATTTAAAAATGTATTCCAGTACAAAAACAACACATTTCAACAATGCAAAAACCATGATTACTTTTGCACCAACCTGATATTAAGGCAATGTTTGTTCGAGTTGCTTTTATAGAAATGTTTAAAAACCTTTAAGAAATGTTCTAATGTTTATATGAGAAACAAGTATGAATTTAGAGTCATATTCTAGCTATTCAGAGGAGAGACTATGCAAGTAGTAATGACATTTTGCTAATTAAGTGCATCAAAAATAACTAGTTGAATATTAATTTGTAAAACATCTATACTCTTCAGAGTATAAAAACTATAACACTGAAGCAGTTAAGCTATCGTTTTAAGTACAGTTCATATTTTTCACAGGAACATAAATAACTTTATTGGAGCCAACTAAATTCCTCATTGACATTCATTCACTTGAGAAAAATGTCAATAAAACTGAACATTAATTTGATCAGAAAAGCACCCCAAATGCTTCAGATATATTCTTCAGTATGTTTGGAAATCTGCATTTACTCACATCATTCAAAGTTCTCAATCTATTCTTGTCAAGATTTATTACAAGGCCTTGTACTTATCAAATTATCTATACTGCTTATAGCATAAATGACAAGGAAAATTGCAAAAATTTGTACTCCTATATAATACATTTGTATAAATAATAAAAAGTAGTAGAACTTTCTGAACTGCACTGCCTAGGCAATTTAAACTGTACATCATTTAAAGGAAGAGGAGAATTAGTAACAAGGTTTCGTCACTTGCAATCAGACTTCATGTTAGACCTCACTGAATGCTCAATTCCTTGGAAGGTTTTAATGTTTCTTTAAAGAAGGAGAGGTATGACAAGAAATGTCATGGAATTATTACTGCCATGTGTTTGAGAAGAACTACGCATTTTTTTTAAAGGCAACCTTCCCCCAATTTATTGTAGCACAGGAAGCCAGTCTCCTTATGGAGGATCTTTCAACTAATATTTTGATAGTTATTTGAGCAGCATTCAGCCCCAAAGAGTGTGTACTACTGGAAGATTACAACCTAACGGTAGTGTGAAAAGAACAAGGAAGGAATGACATGTCAGAGATGGCCATTGTTATTAGACATGGCAGGCCTGAAGATATTTTTGCCCCAACTGTAGTATTGGCATATTGAATAAGAATTTGTTCTTACTCCCAAAGATCCGGATAGAAACCAGAAGGTTGTGCTTCTCATCTTTTAAGATATTGCTGCCATTTCAAGTAAGAAAGCACTTTCACAAAGATTGCAAAGAATGCCATGTATGTGCCCAAGTCCTTTTCTCCTTGGTATCCAGAGTGAAATTTAGTGAATACTTGTATTGAATAAATTCAAGTAATGTGAATGATGCATGGAACAATGCTGAGAGTGTACAAAGTGCCCTCAAATATTTAATCTAAATCTTTTATCAAAAATTCATGGGCTAGGCTTGGTGGCTCATGCCTGTAATCCTAGCACTCTGGGAGGCAAGAGGATCACTTGAGCTCAAGAGTTTGAGGTTGCTGTGAGCTATGACACCACAGCACTTACCTAGAGTGACAATGAGAGACTCTGTCTCAAAAAAAAAAAAAAAAGAAAAGAAAAAAGAAAAAGAAATTCATATATCTGGAAATTATAGCATACATTTAATATTTATAGTAAAACTGTAAGAATCTAAAGGCTAGTCGCAGTGCCTCATGGGACTCTAGCACTCTGGGAAGCTGAGGAGGGTGAATTGCCTGAGCTCACAGGTTTGAGACCAGTCTGAGCCACAGTAAGTCCCCATCTCTAAAAATAGCTGGGTGTTGTGGTGGGCACCTATAGTCCCACCTATTCTGGAGGCTGAGGCAAGAGGATCACTTGGGCCCAAGAGTTTGAGGTCGCTGTGAACTATGATGCCACAGCACCCTACTGAGGGCAACCAAGAGAGACTCTGTCTCAAAAAAAAAAAAGAAAAAAAAAGAAAACTAAGATTCTATACTTTGACTCAATAAGTCTTCTTTTAGAAATTTATCCCAAGGAAAAATCAGAGATGTATAAAATATTTACAGAATTTAGATATCTTTCTGTAGCTGATAATTAGGTATGTTTAAATACTTTGTGTACATGAATTTATAAATGTCAAAATTCTGACATAATGATATGTCCACTACAAACACACATAATGATATGGTAAAAATGAAACATTAATTTGAAAACTAGTCATTTTTTGAAAGAATTTTTATGATTCCAAACAGCATGTTAAGAAAGTTAAATAAGAATATTAAGTGAAAAATAGTATGACAAAAATTAAAATTATAATATTATCTCAATCTTTAAAATGTGTACATAAAGCATATCAATACAAATAATATATAAAGGAATATAAAATATTAATAGCATTTTTCTGAGTATAGCAGTAAAATGACTTTAAATTTTCATTATACTTTTTTGTACTTTCTAAAATTTTTTTACTATGAGCTAGGCTTATATAATTTTTTTAAATTATAAAATAAGAACTGATTTCTAAGATTCCAAAAATTTATAGATTTTTTTCCCTAGACTGAAATAAGGCTTATAATCAGTGAAGTTTAAAACAAAGCAAACACAGGAATGAGAAAATAAAGTGATTGCAATTATTACAATTAAATTAATTTTTAGTTGTCCACTCTATCATCAACGTAAGTACTTAATAAATGAAAGTAGTTATATAACCTTGTATACTATAGACTTCCTATAAATTTACATAAGAAATTGGTAATGGGATTATGCATTAGGAGAGGAACTGGGGAACATACAATCTGGGGTCAGAGAAAGAATTACATCCTAGAACATATGCTTATTGTTATGTGCTTGTACAATTTTAAGAAAAATTAAAACACTATCTAATAATATGAATTGTTGATAACAGTAAATGTCGAACCCACCTACCTAGTGATCATTTCAATCTTCGCAGGTCTTTTCCCCCGGGCAATGTCTGCTTGGCAATTCAAGTGGCACGTGCAGCCCGAGTAACAAATCAGATATTCTGTTCAGTGGGTGCCTGCCAACTTGCAAGAACATGCTACCCCATCCAAGTCCATTCCTCTGCTCAAAATAGGGAAGGAATCCCTGGGGATATCACACAAATTGGCCTGAATCTGTTCAGGCTGCCAGCTTTTAGGATGCTGCAGGGATTACTCAGCTTCTCTTTATCCAAGCCTGAGGATTCCACCCGTTTTAGCTGGGAGGGTTTTTCCCATTTAGTATTCTTGTCCCAAGCATTTTAACTATCACCAGAGGCAGCTATGATGATTGCTTCTTTGTTGCAGGAGGTGCTGGGCCAGTTCTCGCATCTCTCTGCAGCCTTCACGCTTTCCATTCCAGTTGCAAAGAGCCACCTGCCTCCTTTACCACCATCCCTGCCTCCTGCCAGCCCCTGGGTCCTCTTTCAATCAGATTTCCCTTTTTCAGGGGGAAACTGAACATCAAATAAGATCGACATGTTCTATCATGGGGCTGCTGCAACACCTGAAAAGGAATAATCGAATGGCCTTGTATTCTGTTCCCCTCTAAGTTCCTCTTGTGTTTCAGTCATAGAAGGTTGTGTTTCACTTCTTCGCTGACACAGTTACAAAATATTCTTTCTGGAAGAAAGAATAAGAGCTCCCCTGTAAGACCTCTGTGCTGCTGGCCCCCATTCACAAAGGTGGACAGGCAATTGACCTGATTCTGAATCAGATGCAGCGGAGCAGCAAGCATTCCAAACTCCAGGTGAATGGGCCAGGTCTTATGTAGCAGGGAACCTTGCATAATAAAGCAGTGGCCCCACATCAATACAACATTGACTTTTAATGGAAGAAAATGGAGATCTCGGTGGGTCTAAGCAACCACCACATCCTTTGGGTAAATTAATCCACAATGTTCCACATTTAGAACATTCTCAGATTCCCCAGCTACATGGAGACAACCCCTTCCTTGAACTTCCTCACAAGAACTTGCCCTCAGATTGTCCCTGTCTGTGTAATCTTAGAAACTTCATGTGGCCTGGGCTGTCACCACAGCCACAGCAGAGGGTTCCTTTTAGATTTATTTGTTATAAAATCTTTCAGTTACATTACAGCATGCACATAATAACGGGGGAAAAAAGAACACAAACAAGAACCAGTATGGATTTTATGCAGAACATAAAGCAGACAGGTCCCCAAGTGCTGTTGAAACAAACACAACCAAATATTTCTATTTATGAGTCAAGATTACTGAAGGTTTTAAATATTTCTCTATTTCTTAATGACAAAAGGAGCAGGCCTTCAGAATTAAGTCAAACATAGTTTTCAAAATTTATAAATTTATGATAAAAATGTTTCATTTTAGATACTTGTTTAGAGTCTATTTGTAAGCATTTTCTTATAATGTTTTCAGGAGAAATATTTTAGCTTAGACTTGTTTCCTGGAATTTAAGAAGTGAAACTAATTAAGAAAATAAACTAGGCCAATTTCATTGTCCAAACTAAAAGAATATTTGAGATGTAGAGAAGAGCAGAAAAGAGAGGAAAAAATTTGCTTCTTGAAAGTCCATTCTAATCTTCTAAATCCTTTTTCTGAAAACAAAGCAATCGAATTCACATCAAATAAATATTTATGTGATAGGTATGTTAGAAAAAAACAAGTCTGGCACTGATTCATGGACTTCTCTGTGCTTTGCTGTTACTAAGGTGAAAGAGTTTCTTTTGATAAAAATAATGACATCTATATCTAAAAAAGCATATGAACGCCATTCTTTTTGAGACAGAGTCTCACTTTGTGGCCCTTGGTAGAATGCTGTGGTATTGCTGACAGCAACCTCTAACTCATGGGCTTAGGCGATTCTCTTGTCTCAGTCTCCCAAGTAGCTGGGACAATAGGCCCCCACCATAACACCTGGCTATTTTTAGAGGCAGAGTCTTGCTCTGGTTCAAGCTGGTCTCAAACCTGTGAGCTCAGGCAATCCACCCGCCTCGGCCTCCCAGAGTGCCAATTTACAGGCGTGAGTCACCGTACCCAGCTCATGAATGTCATTCTTGGAACTTCATGACTTCACTGAAAATCAGGCTTGTGACTCTAGGCAATGAATAAGTTAGTCCACAACAGGATCATTTTTTCTTCTCAATGTTCTTTGGTAGGAGGAGTCAACTTCTTAGTTATAGTTTTGCTTTTGAATACTGAATGCTAGTGTATAAGGAGCAATTTCACATGTGATATTTTCCAATACAGAACTACACAGCATTTTAACATAATTTTGCTTCTCTATAAAAATGCATTTTTTCTGCTATCAAATCAGTAACTTAACATATGTACATTGGTGTGTGTTTCTGTATGTTTAGTCAGTAGCAAAACAGTTAGCTTTTCTGGACCTAAGCTTTTTAACTGAAAATGTTATAGATGATTGTCAAAGCTCTTCCTGTCTGATATGAATATATGACTGGGAGTGGTTACTGGTAGTGTGGGAAAAATGAATATAACATATGTATATTTATAACATACATATATTTTCACATATATATGTATATTTTATTATTTTTGTAATGTATATAAAGGTTAGGAAAGTATTTTTTTTTTTTTTTTTTTTATACAGAGTCTCACTCTATTGCCCCGGCTAGAGTACAGGGGCATCATCATAGCTCACTGCAACCTCAAACTCCAAGGCTCAAGCAATCCTCCTGCCTCAGCCTCTCAAGTAACTGGGCACATGCAAGTGCCCACCACAAGGCTTGACTAATTTTTCCATCTAGAGATAGGGTCTTGCTCTTGCTTGGGCTGGTCTCTAATTCCTGACCTCAAGCAATCTTCCCACCTTAGCCTCCCGAAGTGCTAGGATTATAGGCATAAGTCACCAGGCCAGAAAGCAATATTTTAATTACATATTCATTTATAATGAATTAGAAAGCAGATAAGTGGACATGAGACAGCAGACTTCAAAGACTATAATATGCTCCCTACCTCTTTTGTTCTAATGAGATTTTGTTCAAGAGATCGTCATACTGAATTTTATTCTGAAAAATATGAATAAGTTGTCATCCTAATACATTTCAGACTCTAAATTTATTGTCTAATTAACTAAATGGTGAATGAGTAGAACACAACAAAAAGAAGTTGTCCTAATGATTCCATATAATACTCACAGTGAAAGATCTGGGTAGTATTCCTAATTTATAGGTGTCAGAGAAGACATAAGAAATGTGGGAAATGCTTTTTTGATGTAAATTTAAATAGACAACTTAGGGCCTTATGAGGCAAAAGGGATAGATGATTGGTAATAGGGTCTGCCCGATCTTCTTTTTCTTTTTTATTTCATACATTCAAATCATCATATGTTTTTTAACATATAAATAGCAGGAAACATGAGCATAATATATATTATAGTTTAAGTAAGTGTGATAGCTTATTATTGTCTCAATCAAAAATGTCATCACTAAACCTGGATATTAGCATCTACATACAAGAATTTATTTACATATTTCTCTCATAGATTCCTATACTCTTGGGCAAATAATAGTTCTTCTGAATATAAAATGCTACCATCTTTTGGCAAGAATATTTCTTCCAAAATGATATACCACCAAGCAGGGAAGGAGAAACAGGATGCTTGTATAGCAAAATAAACCATTAATAAATCAACCATCATCCCAAATGATACCCATTCACATATCTATTATTTGTATGTCAGCAGCTCCATATAGTTTTATTTGGGGAAATCTGAAACATACAAACACCATAGAAGACAGAATTTCCACCCTCAAACAACTTATACCAACCCAGTTTGTATGTGAACTGAGAAGAGATGATATATTTTACTTAGAGAAGAGTTCCATTCCAATCCCCTGAATGCCTATCTCAACATCTGGCATGTTGTAGGCTCTCAATATGTCCATTAACGAACATTTGTTAAGCACTTAACTACAGCCCAGGCACTGGTCCTGATGCTGGGGATACATCAGGGAACACAACCAAAAAATACATAACTTTGTAGTAAGTTGAACCGCAGCCTGCAGAAGATAAATCCATCCTGAGTAAAAATGTAAGCTCATTTGTAAAAAGGGTCTTTGCAGATGTCATTACACTAAGGATCTTGAGAGGTTATTTAGCGTGAGCCCCAAATACAATACCCTACAACTTCTTTAAAAACATCCTTGTAAGAGACAAAAAATGAGAACACACAGAAACAGAGACGGCTAAAAGCCGTGTGAAGACAAAGGCAGAGATTGGATTTGAGTCCCCCAAACAAAGAATGCCAAGAGTTGTCAGCAATGGCTGGAAACTTCGAGAGCTTCTGAAGGGACCCGGCCCAACTGATACCTTGAGTTTGAACTTCTGGCCTCCAGAACTCAGAGGGAATATCTTTCTCTTGTTTTAAGCCATCTAGTTTGTGGCAATTTGTACAGCAGCCTCCGGGAATGAACACACCTGCCTTTATGGAGTTTAAATTCTAGTGTGGGAGATAAACCGTAAACAAAACAAATGAGTAAAATACATAGAATGGTACACGGTACTAAGTGCTATGGGAATAAAATGTAGCAGAAAAGAGACATTGAAAGAAAACAATCTGGGTGTGTTAAGGGTATGTACATATGTGTCAGTGGGGTGTGTTGGAGAGGGAGGGGGAAGCAGAGGTGAGTTATCTGGAAGGTGACCCAGCTTGCCCTGCAGAGCGCTCTGCTTGGGTAAGCGCCTTCCAAGAGTGGGAAATAGGGGGCGGGGAGGGGCCTACAACGTGTTTATTTAGGGTGTGCTCTAGTGAAATTTGCAAAAGTACAACAAAAACTGTTACAATATCTAGAAATAAATTAGAAAGATGTTTTGACTGTTTCAAAAAGATAAGTGAGAAATCACTGATTCCTGATTTAGAACATATTTGAAAGATATTTTTTATCATTAATTTTTTTTATTAAAGGACTAAGGAACAAAGAAAGGATTAAGAGAAAATTTCAAACACAATTATTGAGATATGAAGAAATGCAATAAAACCAAATGATTCAATCAGTAGAAGTTACTCAGCTGTCACATAGCAAATTGTAATAATTTTTGTCTGATCATCTCAAAAGCGACAATTCATTAAGAGGAAGAGATAAATTTTAAGTACGTATAATGAATCAGCTCTTGAATTGTTTGACAAGTGAATTAATGAAGAAGATTGAATCAAACTAGCACATTGAAAAAAATATTAATTTTTTTCCTGATTTGACAGAAAGTGTTGCCATTGACGAAGATGACCTAGAACTCATGTTATTACACTACAGGGAGGACCTCAGTGGCAAACAGCTTAAAGAATAAAATAGTATGTAAGATTAGTCATTGCACACACATAAAAACTCATCAATATCCTGAAATCTTATAGTTCATATATGAAAAACAATATTGAAGATTTAGCAAAACTTGATAATAGCCTTATCAATTTATAAGACATTACCAAACTTTTATAAACTATTACTATTGTTTTTTAAAATTCAACCTTCCTAAAATATGCTTAAATTACCTTCCTAATCAATTTTTCCATAGAATATACTACATTTTAGTGTTATTTAAAAATATAAACAGATAATCCAAATAAAGCCAAATTGCAGGGGGAAATGTATTATAGCATTAGATTGGGCAGTTGTTAACATGATTTATAATATTTTATGATCTTTGAGACATATATAAAATTAAATTTTTAGTGATTTCTCAGTTTAAATATTCACTATGCCACTTGGTTTATATTCTACAGGGTATTCTAAAGGTCGTTGTGCAAAGGAAAAATTGACAAGCTCATATTATATTTTATACTGTATTATATATTTTATATTTATTTATTTATCAACACACAGAGAAATACTTTGTAAATATTTTGTAAAATTTCATAGTGCATACCTTGTAAATAAAGGTACATGTTTAGCTATAATTTCCCATTTTCCCTAAGCGTGTATGGCAACCTTTGGGACACCCTGTATTATTGTTATTTTTGCTCTTAAGGGAAAGTAGAGGCTAGGATGGAGGGAGGGTTTTGGGTGGGACCACACCTTCGGTGCATCTTAGACTGGGTACAGGCAAAACCTACTAAATGCAGAATACAAATGTCTACATACAATAACTAAGAAAATGCCATGAAGGCTACATCGAACAGTTTGATGAGAATACTTCAGATTGTATATGAAACCAGCACATTGTACCCCTTGACTGCATTAATGTACACAGCTATGATTTAACAATTAAAAAAAAAAAAAAAAAGGAATGCCATTACCATATCAGCTTCTGGCCAGTTTCAGCCAGCCCCTCTCCACAAACCTGCACCTGCTGTGTAGAGAATACTAGAATCGGAGAGGAGAACATGAGTGTAACCAGATGCTGGGGAGCCCAAGAATCAAGGGATTTTTAAAAGGGACCAAATCAAAATTAGTTTTCCCACTGAGAGATAAAAACCCCCTAAGGATAGGAGAGCGGGGCTTGGCTCACAGGTTGCTGCAGCGCATTTTGCTCATGACCATGTGGTCAATGTAGCATCTTCTATATTCCACTCTGGACCCAAAGGTTATGCTCTCATTTTCCATCTTGGCAAAAATGTTCAGAGGGGTAGGAATCAGATTTAAATTTTCCTTTCTTCAACAATATTCTAACTCTCCCAAAGCTTCATCCCAGGGACTTGAAGATTTTGACCAAAACTATTCTTCAAGTTTGGAGCCTGCTTGAATATCGGCTCTCTCCCCCACACAACACTCCACTCCCAGCTCTGCTCTCCTGGCAGCCTGTATAGGGAAATTTTCCTAGAACACAGGGGCAGCAGGCTACACCAAAACCAGGGAAACAACAGAACACAGAAACGGGCTGGTTTCCAAGGCACAGATTCCTTATCCTAACTTAACCTCAGATTCAAAAGACGAGTCTTCCCCCAAGTGGGTTAAGTTCTATTGTAAAAATGCATGCTGAACATTTTTATCTGACTTTTCATATTGATCTTTCCATTAGTGAGGTAGTTAGATGAACTTTTTACCTGTTTTAATGTAGGCTTTTATTTAAAAATATTATGCCCTCTTCCTACCACTCAGAAGAGAAACACAAAACCGTTCAGAGTGAGATGACTTGTTCCAGGCATTAGGTTTGCAAACATCTCTAAGACCCTAAACCACGTAGATCAGTGGTTCTCAAACTTCCTAATGCCGTGACCCTTTAACACAGTTCCTCATGTTGTAGTGACCTCCCCAACCATAAAATTATTTTTGTTGAAGTACCAAATATTCCATGTTCTATTTTGCCTCAGAGCCTTTGTACATGCTAAGAAATAATAAAACATTTTTAAAAGAACAATAGTTTTCAACCATCACAACTACTCACCTACCTGCATCTGTGCCCACATACTCTGTTTTCTCTTATATTTTATGGGTAAATATCTTTGCTCTAATACCAAGGTTAGTCCCTCTTCTCATACACTTTTATCTGCTCAAAGACATTGTCTCCACCATTTCCTAAAACATCTATTTTTCCCTCTCAACTATATTGTTCTCTTCAGCATGCAAACAAGCTGTTAATTCTCAAAGTTAAAAGAAAAAACTTGGCTTCCTGTCATTTTTTCAGTTATGCCAATCGCTTCTCTTCCCTCCATAGAAAAACTCCAGCAGCATGGCAAAGCAACAGGCTAACTCCTTAGCACCTTCTAAATCTATATTCAAAATCTTATTCTCAGTCAGATCTTCCCTGGTCACGCTAAAACACCAAACTTCCCAAATATATCAGACTTCTTCCCTGCCCCCCCCCCCCCAACACTTGCCAAAATGCAAGACCCAAGAGAGCCAGGATATATGTCTACCTTGTAAACTGTTTTGCTCACTGTGGTCCCTTGAGTGCCTGTCATCATCCCTGTCTCAGAGAGGACAGACACTGTGGTGAGTGAGGAGACAAATGCAGGAGAACTGGGATAGCTTCATCTCTCCTTGTCCGCCTCCTTGCCCTAGGAAGCAAGTCTTTTAATACTCTAATCACTTAATATCCAGATAACTTGTCTACTCATTCACAACTTACTTAATGTTGCTAAGTCTAAATTAGGGGTTGGCGAACTTCTTCTGTAAAGGGCCAGGTGGTGAATACTTTTAACCCTACAGGCCAAATGATCTCTACCTCAACTACTCCACTCTGCAACATTTGGCCCATAGGCTGTAGGGTGACAACCCTTGGTCTCACTTTTTTTGGATCTTCACTTATCTTCTAAACAGAAGTATGTGAAAGCAACAATGACAACAAAATAATACTCTTCCCCATCCCGGCAGCCAGGGTGGATCCTATCCATTGCCTCACAGTCTGTTTGGTCCTTCATAAGTGGGGATCTCATCCATTACGCCCACTTGCCCCTCGATCTCCAGTTCACTACTTGCTTACAACTTAACATTATTTTATGAAGACAATTAGAGTCAACAGTAAAGATAAAGAATAGAGTCTCTTTACTTGAGAATAACACATAATTTTTACCCCAATACGCCTCAACTCCAAAGTGCATCACTGTCTCATGATACCGCCAAGGAAAGTAGATTAGAACTTTTCTTTTTTTGGAGCAGTATTAGAAAGATAAACTCCGGGAGCAGAAAACAAAAACAAAAACAAATACCATGCAGATCCTTATAATTCCTTTTAGGAGGTTTTTGCTAAAACTCATATTTTTAAATTTTGTAGATGATATATTTCTCTCTCTGGTATATAGGCCTGTTTCATGCAAAGCAATCTTTTGTTTGCTTCTATTTACAAAAAGTTGCCATGGGAATAATTTAAATGCAAATTAGAAGCCATCCGAAGACAACTTGATTTTATCATTGTGGTATGAGGCTAATGGAAGTAGTCAGTCACTTTCCAGGATAAAAATGTCATTTAAATAAAAGAAATGGTACAGATATTTCAAATGATGCCGATATTATTTTTTGCAAATGTCATCTGATTTTGTTTCTCTCATCCATTAAAAGACTCTACATGGGCACCATGAAAAGTCAATTTTCTAAAAATAATAGTGTTCAAACTGTTAAAACAATAATCTGTGACAGTTTAATAATAGATCTTAGTGTTATATGACAACATATTATTTTGAATGGGCAAAGGTTTTAGTTAATGGTTTTAATGTGTAACAATGAAATCCAACTGATTTTAGATGACCATGCAGATTTTTACCAAGTTTCAGCTATTCCTGGGAGAGATATTTTGTATTTATAAAGGCTCATCAACTTTTTCAGACCAATAAATCAAGGACCATTCAATCATGAAGATATTATTTCCTAATTGATAAATGAAACTCCAGATGTGAGGGACTTTTATAGAAAATTGATCTGGACTTTCCTTAGGACCTCAAATGCCCAAGAAATCCCAGTCACCTCTTTTTCATACCAGGGAAGGGTTATTTGGGTATAATAATATTTAACTTATGTCACTCTCAGATAATTATCAAAGCCAGTTGAGTCTTTAGAAAGAGGGGAGTCACTTCAGGCAGAAAGCAGAAAATGTTCAGGTATTCTAGAAAGAAGATTAGATACAAAAGCCTTCCTCTGTCAATAAAAGTTGTGGAAATTTGTGTAGAATAGAAAGGATCTAAGAAGGCTGTTATTTGTGAGATGTGAATCATTTCAAATATCCCAGCAGCTTGTTCCAGTGTTAATGGTGGAACTTTAAAAAGAAATGAATGAATACTTGAATTTATAGTGAAACTTAGATGTTACAATCTGACATATCTAGGTCAGAAAAACTTTGGGATCTTGGTTTATAATTTGTTCTCTGTAACATTGGGGAAATTATTTAAGCTCTCCAAGCTTCTGTTTTCTCATCCATAAAATAAAGATAATAATGGTACCTGACCTAGGGTGGTCCTAAGTCTCAAACACAATAAAATATAGACCTCGTGTTTAACACAAGGCCTGATGCACAGTAATGTATTATTCTTCACTCTTCACCTCTTCACTCTTTATCTCAAGAGTTTGAGATGGAAGATAAAAGACAAAGGAGAAACAGTATTGTGTTCATTGGGGGCAAGGGGGAGACAAACAAAAAATCCAGAAGAAGCAAAAATATAAACACCATGTTGTAACATGTAGTTTCTTCAATATCACTATTGTGAATGCCAGAAACTGTTATCAATTATTCTTATTGAATTTTTTTGCTGAACCAATAAGAATTTTCTAGGTTATAAGAAATATTACTGCATATGCATATACAATTAATATTCTGAAGAAATTTGGAATTTAAGTATCCATTTCTCTTCAGAACTCCATCATGAACATTGGAACAAGCCACTAAGACATTCGAAATAATTCACATCTTACAATGAATGGCCTTCTTAGATCCTTTCTATTTTACTAGAAAAGACTCCCTGAAGAATAGGTATTTTTATTAGGAGGAAACATGAGAGAAGGAAACAAATTTTAAAGCACAGAATTATAACAGTAGTTAAAAAGTTGTGGATATAATTAAACTAGAATACATTAAGGTAGAAAGAAGGAGCCCGAGGGAAAGGAGTACACCGCAGCGTTTCTGAGAATGTTGTGGTAACCTCCCTATGTCCTCTCTGCTGGAACTTGACCCTGCTGATAAGGTTTGGGGAATGCTCTGTCTCTGAAATACTTCCAAAGTACTTCACACATGTGTGCACATGTGTACAAATGCACCCACACTACAAGAAAGAGAAAGGACTTCCTTTTTTTTCTTTTATTGTTAAATCATAGCTGTATACATTTGTGCAATCAAGGGATACAATGTGCTAGTTTCATATACAATCTGAAATATTCTCATCAAACTGTTCAACGTAGCCTTCATGGCATTTTCTTAGTTACTGCATGCAGGCATTTGTAAAAATCACTTTTTATACCTTGATTCCCCAAATGTTGGGAAA
>CAUYPK010077877.1:0-27392 GCA_963574355.1 Loris lydekkerianus | reverse complement strand
GGTGATGGGTTTTGTACCTTTTGTTTGCGTCCTTGTGGTCGCAGTTCTCCTCAGCGGGGTTGATGTGCATTCTTCAACTTTCTCTCTTGATGCTGCTCAAATCCATCAGGTTACTTGCTAAATTTTCATCCCTTAACTCTCCTTCAGGACAGAAGCCTCTGTGGAAAGCTGGCTTCAGCCCGCCATCTTGTCTCCACCCCAGTATTGATAATTTCTGTCGCTTTAGATTCTGTATTATAGATATTAGTCCATTATTAGCATCTGCTTTTAGAGGATATTGTTTTTGATTTGGATAGATGGTGGGATTCTTTAATTTAATTTGAGTGATTGAGCATATCTTGCTCTTCCCACAGGTCCCTCAGTAGCCCACACTTCTGGGTTAATTTCTGTCTCTAATAAGGGAAGGCATAATATTGGTTCCTGTCCCATATTCAAATAAATGGTTGTTCCTGCTTTAGTTAGTATGTTCCTCCCCAAAAGGGGAGCAGGACTTTCAGGCATGACTAGGAAGGCATGAGAGAACAGCCAGCCATACAAATTGCAGCATAAAGGCTGAGAGAAAAAAATTGGTAACTGGCTTTCCAGACACCCCCTGTATAGTTACAGATTTGGGGGATAGAAGATTATGGTTAAAGAGAAGTACAGAAAAGGTTGCTCCAGTGTCCAGAAGAAATTCTATCTCCTGGACCTCCACTATAAGGCAAACCCTGGGCTCCTGATGGGTGATGACACAAGCTGGAGGCATGAGAATCTGCCCTGGGGACCCTCAGTTCAGTTTGGGCGCTGGTGGGATCACTGTCCCTGGAGGCCTTCACCTCTGAGGACAGACCACCCTCTAGTGGTAACCCTTGCATTCTGGACAGGGGCCAGGTGGCTTGCCCAGTTGGTGGTGCTGCTGGGGGCAGTTCTTCCTGAAGTGGCCAGCCTGACATTAGAAGCACTTGTTCTTAGCTCCTTGGCTTCCCTCTGCCCCTGAAAAGTGCTCATTTGTCAAAGTATCATTACTAGAGCTGTCATTCTTTTCTTATCCCTTATCTCCTTTTCTTCCTCTTTCTCCTGATCTCAGTTATAAAAGACCACATTGGCCATTTTAAGAAGATTCTTCAGGTTATGATCTGGGCCTAAAGCCAATTTATGGAGTTTTCTTCCCATGTCTGGGGCCACCTGAGTGATAAATTTATTTTGAAAAATAATTTGGCCCTGTAAAGAGTCAGGTATTAACTGAGTATGTTTTCTCATTGCCTTCCTAGGCCACTCATGAAAGGCTGAGGGACTCTAATTCTGCTCCTGGCTAATAGTAGAAAACTTAGAATAATTCATAGACTTTTTGTTGGATTGATATAAACCTTCCCAGGTTAGAAATATTCCCATGTTAGAAAATATTTACACCACCAGTCATGGTGGTGTTCTAAATTTACATGTTAGAAAATATTTATACCACCAGTCACCTTGTTTCTCAGAGTTCCATTTGGTATCCTCAAAGGGAACTGCCTGTCTTCCCATGGGGTATCTGTTCCTTTCCTCAGAAGACATTGTCAGGCTTGTCTGGCTCACTACTTTTTGGGGCCTGGGACTGGCCAGGTCTCTGGCCCCCAACTTATCTAGGTTCTGGACATGGACCGCTAGGCTACCTTGCTGGGAACAATTACTCTTAGGTGCCTAAGGGCTACTTGCTTTATCAGAAGGGAGAGAGAGAGAAAGATAGTATTTGAGGGAGTAAAGCAGTCTTAGTAAGAAGAATACATCTTAGCAGTCTTTCATAGAGAGATGCTGTGCGGGCATTCTGTGGGCAAGAAAAGAGACAGAGTCAGAGTGAGCAGGTCCATGATAGAATGTGCACACTCCCAACTGTGTTCTCCTTCAGCCTCTTATAGACACTGTTGGGAACTGACCTCCTGGGAGGCAAGGAACCCCCCACCTTTTAAAACAATTTAATTATTTTAATTTTTTTATTAAGTCTTTTCTACATAGATCATAAATACATTCATGCCATTTTCAATGTGTTGATTATTTGTGCAAATTGGAGTGCTTACATCATACTAATCAACATAGCTTTCACCTCATTTACCTAATTATAGCATTAGAATATTTGTGTTCTACACATGATAGAGCCGACTTGTACTTGCAATGTGCTCCATAGGTGTGGTCCCCCTACTATCCCCTACTATTCCTCCCACCCCTCTTCTCTCCTCTCCCTCCCCTTCCCTCCTTCATCCTAGAGGAACTGCATTTGAGTCAAGGACCAAATGCAACCTGGCCCCAATGGTTTCCTGTTATGGCTGGTTCCTGAACCAGATTAGAATGGAGCCATGCCCTTTTGATCAGCACAGACTGCTGAGAATGCTATTTTGCTCTTAGGTTGTTTTTAATCAAGTTATGCAATTATGAAAAAATCATGCCTTCAAGCTACTGTATATAAAAGTTGTGCTATAAAGCTGAGGTTGCCTTTTCTATTGAGGAAAGATCCTCCTGATCCCGCTATTTTCCATCTTTCTTTTCCATCCTGTGCTGGTCTACTCCCAGGTTTTCCTAATAACTTTGCTAGGCAGATTCCCAGCAGGTGGCGCCTGAACAGGGACCTGAGGAATACTGACCCCACGGGACACCTCAAAAGAGTTGTTTTGCAGCTCTGTGGTTGATTCATAGGTGAGTTCTTAATGTGAAGTAGGTCATATACTTCTGTAAATTTAGGTAATTGAGGGGGTGCATTATTCATCAGGAGTAAAGCATGGGACAGTCTGAATCAAAGGACTGTGATTTGTATGTGCAAGTGTTAAAGTCTATGCTCACAGCTTGCCAAGCCTGGGTACAGACTCATCAATTGGAGCATCTTTTGCATCTTGTATAGGAGGTATGTCCTTGGTTCCCTGAGGATGGAACTATTAATCAGGATACTTGGGCTAAAGTTGGGCCCATTTTAGAGCTTATTACACTGCTGGAGGGCCTTATGGGATTCCCATTGAAACTTTTACCATCTATAATTTGGTAAAGGATTGTCTTGACCCGAAACCTGAGGTTGAGCTCATAAGTCTCCTCCAGTGCACTCCCTCTGCAGCTGCTCTAGATGATGGAGATGCCTCTGATTTTCTCCCTAAAGAAGATCGTCTGTCTCCAGAGGAAGTGCAACAAATTAAGGAAGAAGCCGCTTTATATCATGAGGAGGAAGAACAGCCTCCTGGGGATGAAAACTATGATGATTTTGAGGTAGTGCCCACCAAGGATTTGATTAAAGCTTTGGCAGCCTTACAGGCTGCCTTTAAGAAAAAGGAGTGGGATCACTCCATGTTCCCTCCCTCTTCAGCTCCCATTGTTCCATCAGTTCCCGCGGCTCCTACAGCATCTGTTCCCCTGGCTTCTGCAGTTTTTGATCCTTCTGCTCCAGCTCCTTCCCCTCAAGCAACTTCCCCTTTGCCATGCGGTGGGGATTCCCTGGTGTCTTCCCCATCTGCTACTCCATTGCAACAAGCTTTGCATTTGGCCTGGATATGTCTGGCTTCTAAGCTTTTTCTATTCATGTGGATTCAGCTTCTAATCAGAAATACCATGAACCCATTCCCTTTAACATTTAGAGGCTATAAAGACAGTGGTCTCTCAATAGGGAGCTACTGCTCCTTTCACCATGGCTATGATAGACTCCTTAGGGGATGATGCCTTGCCACCTAATGGTTGGAAAAGTACTGCTGAAGTATTTGTCTATGGAGAGGATTATCTTTGTGGAAGGCAGAATACATGGATGAAATAAATGAAATGGTTTGGGGCAACCACCAAGCAACACTGGAGTTTCCTATGATTGCTCACAGAAATGGGAAATTATTCTGATACTGCAACCCAAGTCAATTGGCCTCGGTTTGTATACCATCAGGTTGCCACTATGACACTAGCAGTCTGGAGGAGGCTACCCTCACAGCTATGAACAGAGGAGCTGAGTAAAATTCATCAGGGCCCTGGTGAAAATTATCAAGATTTTGTTGCCCACCTGCTGCAAGCTGTGAGGCATGTAATTGCTGACCCCGAGGCTGGGACTCTGATTGTACAACAATTAGCCTTTGAGAATGCTAATTCTGCCGGTCAAGCTGTAATATGCCCTTACAAAAAAACATGCTTCCTTGGAAGATTATATTCACCTCCGTGCAAAGACTGGGTCTTCTTACACTCAAGGGGGCATGTTCGTGTTTGGGATGAAAGGGGTACCCATTGGAGTGGTGTATCAGCAGATGCAAGAAAATAACCAACAGGGTAAATCCCCTATGCCTCTGGGCCCCAAAGAAATGACTGTCATCTTAGTAAGCAGTGTCTGCAATGCTCTCAGGGAACTTCAGCACCTGCATGCATGTTTATTTAAAAATAAACATATCTTACATCAAGCACACAAAGTGAATTCAGTGTGAGTTTAAAATGACTTGTTTTTCTTCCAGAGGCTTAGGAAGTCTGGATCCCCCTGGGTTACTCACAGAGATAGGCTTTTTTGGAAAATTCCTTAGGCCTTTTCTCTGAGGCAGTACATCCTGTTAAGCCTGAGATCAAAGAATAGCTCTTCCTCAGAGACACGGGCCAGAGGTTGACATATGTTAACAACATATTGTCAGAGGTCTATAGATATTCTGCCCTGAAGAAAGGACACAGTCATTACTTCATGCTGGGTAGACTGAGTTGAATGCTTGAGGATATTGTTCCCCTGTGGCTACTTCTGTCTTTGTGCCCTGCTCGGAAATTAGTCATTGTCAAGAAAATAGGAGAGATTTACTACAAAAGTGATTGTATTGATATGTAAAAAAATAAAGTAAGAAAATGAGTAAACTAATGGTTAAGGGATTAAGTGTGTATGTGACTAAAAAAGTATAAAACCTGAACTTGGAATAAAAAACTTGGCTATACGCCATATCAGAGAAAAAAAAAAAAAAGTCCTCTGGGAACATCTGGGGAAGATTTCCCTCCCTGAAAGAAGGTAGATGTGCAAGGAAAAGATACCTTTTGCCCCTTCTCCTTTTATTCCTGCTGCAGATATGTTTATGTACAAACCTGATGGAGCTATGGCAGCCACCTTGAAACCATGAGGCCACAATATGAAGATGAAACTAATCCCATTCCTGCTCTAGATATGTTTACATGCAAAATTGATACTTGGAGCTCTGACAGCCACCTTGAAACCAAGAGGCCACACTATGAAGATAAAACTAATCCTCTGAGGATAGCAGGGTAGAAAAAAGAAAAGAACTAGATCCTTAATGACATCATTTATTCACCAAACAAGCCTGAGATTACATTTCCCAGGCTTCTTATAAAAAAGACAATAAATGTCTTTATGATTTGAGTCACTATTAGCTGAAGTCATCCTGGCTTCTATACTTGTCAACACTGACAGAATGAGGAAATGGCCTAAGGATTTTCAGTAAGCCAGAAAAGTTTGGTGAGAATTCTAAAACAAGAGAAAAAAGTCTTGGACTACAAATTTATGAATCATGTAAATAATGTATCTTTGGGGTACCATAGAGAATAGTAGTCCCACTCTGTTGTCTCTTGACCCAGCTTAGTAGGCACTCTTCAAGTTAGGAAATTCAGGAAAACTCAAGAACAAGTGGCAACTAAAATGATGAAGAACATAAACATGGATATATCTGAAGGGAATAGATGAATTACTTTTAGGCTATGTAATAAAAGACAAAGAATTATGATGACTAATTCTAGCTTCTGAAGGTTTTCAATGCAGTATAGACAAGAACAAAATGTTCTGCCATTTTGCCACGAAATTCCTCCTCCTGCATTCTCTTGCTCTCTTTTTTTTTTTTTTTTTTTGAGACAGAGTCTCACTATGTCACCCTCAGTAGAGTGATGTGGTGTCACAGCTCACAGCAACCTCCAACTCTTGGGCTTAAGTGATTCTCTTGCCTCAGCCTCCAGAGTAGCAGGGACTACAGGCACCTACCACAATGACCAGCTATTTTTTAGTTGGAGTTGTCATTATCATTTAGCAGGCCTGGGCCAGGCTTGAACCCACCAGCCTCAGTGTACATGGCTGGCGCCCTACTCACTGAGCTACGGGCACCAAGCCTCCATTCTCTATCTTTATAGTTACACCCTTCACCTAATTGCTGTGATGTTAGAAAACTAAGTCCTTTATTGTTTTTATTTTTTGCTGTCTCATTCCCTCACTTAAACCCTACATGTAACAAATTTCCAAGGTTTCAGGTTCTATTTTATTAGTTTCTCCATCCCCTTACTTCTCCTCATTTCTAATGTCACATCCTTGGCCACCATTATATCTTACCTGGACCATGGCAATAGCCTCCCTCTAGCCTATGGCTTCCCAGTACAGCTCCCTAAAAAAACAAATTTGACCAGATTGCTCCCCTACTAAAAACCTTTCAGAGCCCTCTACTGCATTCAGTGTAAAATCCAGTATTCTTAGCTTCTATAAATTGCCCCACATCCATCGTTTACACCCTCATCTCATTACTTTCCCACAAGAACCTGATGCTTATACCAAACTATGTGCAGGCTCCTGAGAACATTCCAAACTGGGTCAAGCTTCTGTGGCTCTCTACATTCTCTATCCATATCCCTGAGAAAAATCCAACACGTTCTTCAAATTCCTGTTCAGAATTCTCTTCCACCTTCAGAGCCCTGTAAAGTTCTCCTCTCTCAGACAGAAAGACCCAGGCACACAAGCATATTAACAAATATATAAAGTATTCCAAAAGCCGTAGGTCAGGAGGTGTGGCCTGCAGTAAAGAGGAGCACCCCGGAGGCTGAAGAAGCCACATTCAAAAAATCAGAGAAACTATGTAAATGGGACTTCGCTCTCATAGAACCAGGTAGGTAGATAAAATTTGGGTAAAAGTCAACAAGATGGAAATGGAAGAAACCAAGAGAGAATCAACATCTGAAACAGAGAGTGGGAGCAGACTCTGGATAAATTTACTGAGCCATGTTGGGGTTGACTGTGAACTTGACCATGCACAGAGTAGGAGCTATTCAGGCACCAATGATGGAACTTCATCTATACCTCTCTTGGTAATTATCTCATTGTATTGAGATACTGCTCTTTGTTTCTCCTTCTGATCTACATACTTATCTAGGGAAGAGACTCTTATTTACTTGTAGCCCATAATTGCCCAAGCCACACCAGCCTAGAGTAAAAGTAGGGTGAAATTAACAGTCACAGCTAGTATTTCTCTGCCTTTGTCCTTAAACACTCTTTAGAGAGCCTCTAAATCCCTTCAAACTCCTTCTAACTCCGGAGTCCCCTAGGGGCACTCACCTAGTCCTCTTGTCTGTGCCTTGTCCGCCATTTTCCTGCTCTCATGATCCTGCCACTGGCTCAGGGAGTAAGACTTTCTGTGGCTGATAAGTCCCTTTCCAGCACTGTTCACTGAAGCTGCCACATAGATTACTGCTAGAATCCTCCAGAGTCCACCAAGGAAACTAATACCCAGGCCTCTACTCAAGCCTCAGCATTTGTTCTGGACTGCCCTGTGAGTTCCAAAAGTAAAAGGAACTGAACTCTTTACTGCCATTTGCAGTATTTCTGTAGGCTCATCACTGACATTTTGGTTAAATGATTCTAAGCCTTATTTGTTGCTCTCTATGAGCATCAAATCTGAGGAAGGTTAAACCAGGGGCAAATGAGTTTTAGACATCACCCTGTCTTCAGAATAGACTTCCTCACTGAAGGCTTCATGGACCTTGACAATCTGCTCTTAGGATGAAGCCCACATGCTAATAATAGACATCTGACTACTTCACCTTTCAGTCTGAAATCTCTTCCATGCATTTCTGCATCCCCAGTGTATAACACAGGTCTACTACATAAATGTGTGCTCAGTAATGTTCACTAAACGAATGAATAAGGAAATGGTCTTTAAAATGAAAACTTAAGATGATTGCATTTCTCAAAAAAAAAAAAAGAAGAAGATACACAGAGAGCCAATAAGCACATATAATACACTCAAAATTATAAGCCATTAGGGAAATGCAAATCAAAACCACAATGAGAAGTTACTTCACAGTCACTAGGATAGCTATGATAAAAAGAACAACAACAACAAATGTTGGTGAAGTTGTGGAAAAATCAAAACCCTCAGACATTGCTTGTGGGAATATAAAATGGCAACCCTGCTATGGAAAACATTTCAGTAGTTCCTCAAAAAATTAAACAGAGAATTGCCATATGACCCATCAATTTCACTCTTAGGTACATATCCATGAGAATTGAGAATATTCATCACAAAAACACTTGTAGTACACAAGTATTTTGTAGCAACATTATTTATAACAGTCAGAAAATGGAAACAATAGGCAAATGTTCGTAACCTGATGAATGGATAAGCAAAATATGGTATATCCATACAATGGAATTATTATTCAGTCATAAAAACATGAAGTTTTAGACATCACCCTGTCTATAATGAAGAAATGAAGTACATGCTAAATGCTACACGATAAGTAAAAGAGAGACACAAAAGGCCATATACTGTATGAGTCTATGTATAGGAGGTGCCAAAAATATGTATACACATTTTAAGAAAGGAAAAAAACATATTAAAATTGTGATATTCAATATATACTAATAACAAAAGATGAAAACAAGTTATATTGAGCACCTCTTGTAATTGCAGAAGTTAAATGTGACTTGGGTATTACAAATTTAGTATATATTTTTCCTTTCTTAAAATATATATACATTTTTTGGCCCCCTCTATCTATAAAATGTCCTGAACAGGCAAAGCCATAAAAACAGAAAGTAGATTTAGTGGTTTTTCAGGAGTTGGGGAAAATTAAACTGAAGGGTGATGAGTGATAAGTGCAGAGTTTCTTGTGGAAGGTAATGAATGAGTAGTGATAGCTGCACAATGTTGTGACTATACTATAAACCACTGGATTGTATTTTTAAAAGGTGAATTTATCATATATGAATTAAACCTTGAATTCCTCTAAAATATTTAAGACAATTAGAGATTGTATCATTATAAATTGTAAATTACAAAGTAGGTTAGGGTTTAAATTATTTTGCACATGTTCTTGTTTGGTTGATTGATTATTTCAAAATATTAAGGGGGCACAAATATTTTTGTTACATGGTTACCTGTACCATGACTATGTCAGGGTTTCTGGTGTGCCCACCATCACAATAAGTTTTTATCCCTCACCTTCTTTCTTCCCCCCTTCTTGGTTTACAATGTCCTTTACACCTCTATGTGCCCATGTATACCTGCCATTTAGTGCCCACTTATTATACAGAACATATGGTGTTTGGATTTTTCAGTCCTGGGAAACTTCACTTGGGATAATGGTGTCTAGTACTATCCAAGTTGCTGCAAAAAACATTGAAATATTCCTTTTTGTGGCTAAGTAGTACTCCATAGTATATGCATACCACGTTTTCTATATCTACTCATGATGTAAAAACCTTCTACACAGTAAAAGAAATAATAAACAGACTGAATAGACAACCTACAGGATAGGAGAAAATATTTTCAAATTCTACATGAATAAAGAGCTAATATCCAGAATCTACAAAGAACCAAATAAATCAGCAAGAAAAAAAATCCACGAAAAAGTGGGCGAAAGACATAGAAGTTTTCAAAAGGAGATAGACAAATGACCAACAAACCTGTGAAAAAATGCTCAATATCAGTAATCATCAAGGAAATGCAAATTGAAACTTGAAGGAGATACCAATTTACTCTTATCAGAATGTCAATTACTAAAAATTCAAAAACCAATAGACGCTGGTGTGGATGAGAGAGAAAGGAATGCTTATACACTGTTGGTGGGATTGCAAATTATGGAAAATAGTATAGAGATTCCTCAAAGAACTAAAAATAGATCTACTGGCTTGGCACCATAACACAGTGGTTACAGCATCAGCCACATTCACTGAGGCTGGTGGGTTCGAACCCAACCCGGGCCAGCTAAACAACAATGACAACTACAATAAAAAATAGGCGGGCATTGTGGCAGGTGCTTGTAGTCCCAGATACTTGGGAGGCTGAGGCAAGAGAATCACTTAAGCCCAAGAGTTTGAGTTTTTGTGAGTTGTGATACTCTGTCTCAAAAAGAAAAAAAAATAGACCTACTATTTGATCCAGTGATCCCCCCACTGGGTATCTACCCAAAGGAAGTCATTATTATCAGAAAGACACCTGCACTCTAATATTTATTGCAGCACAGTTCACAATAGCAAAGATGTGAAGTCAACCTAAGAGCCCATCAATTCATGAGTAGATCAGTTTTTAAAAAGTACTTTCTACTTTTAGAAATAGACAGCCCACCTACGAAAATAAATTCCTCATTCAGATAGAGAGGTGCCTATTTAAGAAACTGTTCAAGATAGTCTCAGCCAGGGGCTACGGAAGGAATCCCTGCAATGCACTTGAGATGAGACTCTCTCATAAATTACATTTCATGTTAGGCATGTTGCCCTGCACAAAGCGGGTACTCTATTAATAAATAAACAAATGTCAACAAATCCCTGGTGGGTAAGTTAACAAACAAATCTTCATGAAGCCTTTATTAAGCCTGCCTTTGCACACAAGGCTGAGCTAATCAGCAAACGCCAACCTTTTCACTGAAAGCACACTGTGGCTGGTAGCCAGTTTGTCCCTGGGAGATGGAAAGCGAACTCCACATATTCTGCATTGAGTTTTATCAGCTGTTAGAGAAGTTATTTAGAAGAAAACTAATAATGGCTGATAAACTCCAGTTTCCCAGCTGAGTGAATATAAGCCCTTCTGGCTGACAGAGGCTGCCAGAGCAGGACCTGCAGCCCCAGGGAAGGAGAGGGAGGGAGGCCTATGTTCCGTTTCAAATCATGTGTGAACAGGAGACATTATCAGGAGAACAGTATTCCCCAAACATAAGAATAATATCAACAAAGTCTGCAGAGCACACTTTCATACCAACACTTATAGTAACTAGCTCAGGGCTGGGCAGAGAATAGACACTCATTATATTTCTTTTCTCTCAAAAAGTTATTTTTACAGGGCAGTGCCTGTGGCTTAAGGAGTAGGGCACCAGCCCCATATGCTGGAGGTGGTGGGTTCCAACCCAGCCCCAGCCAAAAACTGCAAAAAAAAAAAAAAAAAGTTATTTTTACTTTCCCTGCCCCTGATATTTATTGAAAGTATTTGTCCTCATCCAAGTGCCTTGGAATATGACGTTATTTGGAGAAAGGTCTTTGCAGATGATCAAGTTAAAATGAGGGAATTAGCCTAGTCCTGATCTCATGTCTGGTGTCCTGATAAGAGGAAATTTGAACAGGGTCATGCACACAGGGAGAATGCCACATAAGGATGAAGGGAGAGCCTCAGATGCAGCAACTACAAGTCCAGGAGCACCAGAGACACCTGCTCTGCAAACCAGAAGCTGGGAGAGAGGCCCAGAACAGACCATCCCTCACAGCCGCAGAAGGAGTCAGCTCGGGGCTGAAACTGCAAGAGCAGGCAACCTAAGACAGGGGCTATGTTTTTCCGCCATACAAAAAACAAGAGGGAATTGTTGGGCCCTGCCATGTGCCTGAGGCTTAGTGTAACTTCCCGAGCCCGACTAGAAGCAGATCCATCGAGCTACTTCCGCGTAGCAACGACTCAGCAAGGCCCGGCCTGAAACTGCCTCTACCTAGATACAGCCAATGTGGTACCATGCCACTGGCCCGACCCTGTCACTCACCTCTTCCCCCGCCTTCGTTCCCTGCCCCTTCTCCACAATGAAAAAAAAAAATAAAATAAAATAAAATAAAATAAAATAAAATAAAATAAAATAAAAAAAAAAGGCTGTAAGGCAGCTCAGTCCCCACCTTTAGGCTGCTCAGTCATTAGGTTACTTTGTCCAGTCCGATCCTTGCCTTAGGACCTTGAGGGCGCAGCTTGCCGGGGCAGTTTTCTCCCAATGGCTTTCTGTGCCCAGCTCGGTGCCTCAGTCTGGGGCCCCAGACAATGCCCAAAGTTCTCTGCACTCCTGCTCAAGCTCTCCCCAAGGCAGTTTAACTGAGTGCCAAGTCCAAAAACACCAAAACAGTTCACAGGTAAGGCCTTTCCGGTTTGCAGTCTCACTGCTGCTTGTACTTAACAGTTGCCGGTGTGATTAGGTCGATCGAACACACGCAACCACTTGCCAGTTTTCCACTGTTTTTGTCCTCCTCTTGGGGTCCAGAAGTCCCTTGCTGGCTCCCTGTATTCTGAAAGGGATGATTATAGGCAGATCCCACCAGCCAGAGATGCCTGTGGTCTTATCTCCCCAGACTCATCATGCCCAGTTACAGGGAAGCTGTTACTCAGCCACCATCTTTAATTCTGAATCCTATTGAGTGTTTTTTAAGTAAATTTAACATGGGTAGTATAAACCACCCAGCTCCTATAGAAGTCACATATAAGAACATGAGATTTCCTATTACACACAATCCAACTAATGTGACTTTAAACAAATTTATAGAGGAACTTAGGAGGTATGATGTTACCACAACAGCAAGAGTGTGTGAAGCAACTTAAGACACCACTCTAGTGGAGAACAATGGCATCTCTGTTTTTGACTGGCACAGTTTTGAAGATGGTGCACCACCATCTAATCAGATTAATGATGAATGATTAAGTCTTGGAAAAATCAAGTTTTGTGAAGAAACTAGTTGTCATATTGTCTGCAGGCCTCGGAGGAGCTCCAGTGCTTGTTATGAAGGTGCAGTGCAGCTGATAAGGCAAAAGCAGCTCCCAGCTTTTAACAGCAAGTTACTTCTGTATTTGGAGAAGTATTATCCTAAGATATACTGCACTTCAGTGGTCATAGAAACAACTGTTGTGGCTTGGTGCCCGTTTCTCAGTGGTTAGGGCACCAGCCACATACACTGGGGCTGGCGGGTTCCAACCGAACCCGGGCCTACTAAACAACACAGTAACAACTGCAACAAAAAAATAGACAGGACCTGTAGTCCAAGCTATTCGAGAGGCTGAGGCAAGAGAATAGCTTAAGCCCAAGAGTTTTAGGTTGCTGTGAGCTGTGTTGGCATGGTACTCTACCACTGGCAACATAGTGAGACTCTGTCTCAAAAAAAAAAAAAAAAGAAAAGAAAAAAGAAAAAAGGAAACAACTGTTACATTCAATAAAACTGAGATGCCTAAGTAAAATGAGAGACAGACCTAATTTGTCATATATATATTAGCCAACATGTTGACTTGATGAATAAGTCTAATGAAGCTTCCAGGCCAAAAGCTTGAGGGAATTGTGCCCTCTATGTTTGGGTTGCAACCTGCAGTGAGAAGGAGAGTTGACCTGAGTGGAAATAGTGGGAAATGGAGAAATAAAGCCAAAAAAGTCAGACACAAAGAAAGACAGAAGACAAGTGATAGGATGGCATTGTCTATATGCCATAGCTTATAGACATAAGCTATATGTCTTATGTCTATATAGACATATAGACTGATGGCTATCAGATAGCTGATGGCTGCAGCCAGCACCTGAACTGTGGAAACAGCTTTATTCATGTAATATTGTCTCATCCCCTATGGCCTTGGTTGCAGTCACGGCATGAAGGAATCAGGTGTGACATGGATTGAAGTACAAGCTTGCAAGAGGTGGGCTAACCTTAAGTGAAGAGTAGCACTAAGCTTCCACAGCAGGGCTATTTATTAAGGTTATACACAACTGGTGTGGAGAGTTAAGGTAATGACATAAACAACAGGTGTGGAGAGTTAACTCTGCACACCTGTTGTTTATGTCATTACCTTAACTCTTCACACCAGTATCTCTGCATGTATAAGGATTGCCCGGTGCTCTTTCCTCATGTGTTCTCTCCCCACAACCTACATGAAGAAGTACCAAACATCAGTGTCTAACACATGCTCAGTAACGAGTTACCAATCATATCTCATTCCGGAACACTGAGTTACTTGGGGGATTGCCCCTAAGTCACAAAACCTCTAGGCTTGCCAGGAGACTGTCCTGTTCTCAGCATTTCCTTTAATGTGATAAAAGTCAGTAACTGTCCTTGCAAGCATGGTGTCCTTTCCTCTACATATTCCCCATTTTTGTTTAAGACATTTTGGGGAGAAAAGTAGCCATTGTTCCTTTCAATAGTTCTTCCCGTCCAGCAGCTCCTCTTCTTGCTAGGCAAAAGAACAAAAGGGCACATATAGTAATTAACAGAATTATACTAGTGGTGCCAGTGAGGGCATTCATAGAAGAAAAAGGAGAGAGACTAGTAATACTGCTGGAAATGGTTTTTAATTTCAGTTCCTGTGACAGATTGCAATTATTTAAGAAAGGTTTCAGGTATATGTTATTGTAAATCTATCCAGAAATGATGTTATGTTGTCCCAACCAGGCTGGACACAGGGGAAGATATGCCTCCTCCATGCCAAAAAATATGGGAATGGTTGGCTATGGAAGTTGTTCTTACAAAATCAATGCATTTTTCCACCTAACTGTTTGTCTCAGGCTGACCTATGGGGTCTCCAATGACGCTTCCATAGGAAGTATTAACTAATGCCCCAGGTTTCTTGCCTCTGTGCATTATCCATTGCACCCATTATAAATGAGTAACAATAGGCATAGTGCAGATTGGAATGTTAAGTGGGGGAAGGGTAGTGTCATACCCTTTCCAAGTTAAGGTCTGGAGCAGCAGCATGGTTTTTATTTGTTTGGTTTTAATACTATTACATATACGAGAAAATCATACAGTGGGAATGAGCTGAAGGTAACAACTGCCAGGACTTAAATAGAAATGATAGGGTTAATCTAAGATATTGTTCTGTTAAGGGGAGAATTAGGGATATAGGCTCAATAGGTGAAATTCTTTGTAGCAGCACTTAACTTTGTCAACACTAGTGCAATCATTTCCAGGAACAAGAAGTCTGCTATTAGAGGTTTACCTTGATGTTTCACTAAATCTTCAGCTGCTGATGACAGCTTTTTTATTTGACCCCAAGAAGAAAAGTGGAGTTAGTGGTTCTTGGTAGAGGATGATGTCTGTTTGTCTGCTTGAAGGTCATGTTATTGAAGAAATCAGTGAGGGTGGATTCGTCAAAGTGCTGGCAAGGTCTTCTGTTCATATCGAGGCCTGATTCAGCAGGTGGGTAACCACTGTTTTTCTTGCTGCTCTGTAATGATATGAGCAAAGCCTTGACCCCAGTGTAACACATAACCAGGTTTCCATTCAGACATATCAGGTTTCTTATAGAAAATAGGTTGCTGGATTTGAGAAGGTGGTGAATGGGCAAGAGATGTCCAATGACGTTCAGCAGCTGTGTTTCCATCATTGTTGATATTCAAAACATTAAGAGTGAACAGAGCTCTAGTAAAAATGTATCTAGGACTGTTATTCACGGGGAGTGTACCATCTTCTCTTTTCTGTTTAAATAACATATCTTTTAATGTTTTGTAGTATCATTCAATAATGACCTGGCCTTGAGAATTATAGGGAATACCATGAGAAAGTGAATATTCCAAAAAGAAAGGTATTTAATTTTTGAGTAGAATAAGAAGGTGCATTGTCAGTTTTAATAGACTTAGGAAGTCCCATGACATTAAAACATTCTAATAAATGTTCAATGACATGGTGAGCCCTTTCTCCAGATAAGGCAGTTGCCCAAGAAAAATGAGAAAAAGTATCTATGGAATGATGAACATATTTTAATTTACCAAAGGATGGGATGATAGTCACATCCATTTGCCATATTTGGTCTGCCATTTTTTCTCTATGAAACCTTCATGAAATGGGGCAACATGTATTTTTGAGCAAGAAGGGCAACAACTAGAAAGAATTTTCTGTGACTGAGTTTTTGTAAGATGAAATTTCTTACAAAGCATCTTTGCATTAGCATGTGTGTAGGAATGAAAAGTAGATGCTTCTTGAACAGTACCAACAAGGGCTTGATCCATTTGTGAATTTAGTGAAGTCATAAGACCAGGTAAAATGGTGCATGTGCTAAGTAATGTGTATAGGATGAATATGGTGTCTAAGGAGTTTCTGGATATGTCACAAAAGAGAAGAAATTTTATCAGCAAAAGAAATAGTTGTTGTTTCTAGGTGGTTAATAGCAAAGCATGTACATTGAGAGTCCATTACTACATTCATAGGACAATGAAAGTCTTGGAGTACAATAAGAAAAGCATACATTTCATTCTTTTGGACAGAATTATAAGGACTTTGAACAACTTTGGAGTTATTACCACCAGTATATCCAGCCTTGCCATGCTTGTTGGCATCTGTGTAAAAAGTGATAACATCTGCAATTGGTGAGTTTTTGACAATATGAGGAAGGATCCAAGAAGTAAGCTTTAGAAACTAAAATCTTTTATCATTAGTATATTCATTGGTAATTAAGCCTACATAAGATGCAAGAGCGATTTGCCAAGGCAAAGATAATTGAAAATTGAGTTGAATTTGCTTTTCTGTAAAAGGAACAATGATAGAACAAGGGTCATAGTCTGTAAGTTAGCAAATTCTGTTTCTGCCTTTAGCAATTAGCTCACAAATTTTGTGTAAATATTGTTGTAATTTTTGTGCAGATTTATTAGGAAGGAATAGCCACTCTAAAAGGGTGTTCTCTTGATAAATAACTCTAGTTGGAGTGTGAGAAGTGGCTATAATTATCAGTCAAATCCGTAATCTAATGTCAACTTGAACTTATTCTTTTGAGGCAAATTATTTTTCAATTAGTTGCAGTTCCTTCTTTGCCTCAGGAGCAAGTGAATGAGGTCTATTTAAGTCCAAAGGTCCTTCTAGGATTTTAAAAAGATTAGTTAAAGCATAGGTTGGTATTCCTAAAGTTGGACATAACCAATTAATATGACCTAACAGTTTTTGGAAATCATTTAAAGTAGGTAAGGAATCTAACCTAATTAACATGTTGTGGGAAAATTTGCATTTGAGTCCATTTGTATTCCAAATAATTATAGGGGGATATAGTTTGAATTTTTTCTGGAGCAATTTGAAGACCATAAGATTTTAGGGTAAGTACAGCTTGTTTAAATATGTCTTGCAAAACATAAACTTTGGTGTGCAAATAAAATATCATGCATATAATGAATGAAGCAGGCTGTAGGAAATTTTTTCCTAATGTGCTGTAATGGCTAATCAACACAATGCTGACACAAAGTAGGACTATTTAACATACCTTGTGGCAGAACTCTCCACTGAAAATGCTGATAGGGGGGTGGCACCTGTGGCTCAAGGAGTAGGGCACCGGCCCCATATACTGAGGGTGGTGGGTTCAAGCCTGGCCCCAGCCAAAATTGCAAATAAATAAATGAAAATATAAAATAAAATGCTTAAAAAAAAAAAAAGAAAAAAAGAAAATGCTGATAGGGTCTTTGTTGATTACAGGAAGATAAAGAAAAGGCAAAATGTGGTTGGTCTTCAGGATGCAAGTATATACTGAAAAAACAATCTTTTAAGTCAAGGACATACAATACCAATTGGAAGGGATCATGGAGGGTAAAGGAAGTCCTGGTTGCAGGAAACCCATAGGAATAATAGTTTCATTAACTTTGCGAAGATAGATGAGCATTCTCCATTTGCCTGATTTCTTTTTTACCACAAAGACAAGAGAATTCTAAGGGCTGGTAGAAGGCTTAATATGTCCTGTTCTAACTGTTCCTGAATTAAAAATTGTAAGGCATCCAGTTTTTCTTTAGTTAATGGCCACTACTTCACCCACACTGGATTATTGCTCTTCCAAGATAATGTGAGAGCATATTTTGGGGCAGTGGCCTCTATGCTAAATTTAACATTTGAAAGGAATTAGCATGAGAGGAAGGTAAGATTATTACAGTTTTCCACCATTGAAGTAATACTTGACTGCACAAGTTAATAGCAATATCAGCTGTGTATGGTTGAATTTGAGCATTTTGAGTATCTGGTCCCAAACAAGGTAAAGGTAATGTACTTGAAAAGACTGAATTCAAAATTCCTATGCCTGTAAAAGTAGCATCAACTATCTGTTTCTGCAACTCCTTGGGCCACAGATTTAAAGCCATGACTGAGACATCTGCACCAGTATCTAACAGGCCAGTAACGGATTTATCCTTCAAAGTGAGTGTTAATGAGGCCTATTCTTGTCAATAGATGATTGCCAAAAAATACTGTTTGTACTACTGAGACCACAAGTGTGTGTGTGTGTGTGTGTGTGTGTGTGTGTTTTACCAGTACTTTGTAATTTAACGTGAGGCAGGAGTAGCAGTTGAGCAATCTTTTGTCCAGCTAAAATTTGAATTGGTTGGTTTACCAAAATTGTGATCTGTATTTCCCCTAATAAGTCACTATCAATAACACTTGTGTGGACAAACACTCTATAAGATGTTAAACTACTTTTTTCTAACAATAACCCAGCACTAAGTATCTGGGGGAATAGGACCACATATTCCTGTTTTTAATTTCTTTACTCCCATGTTGGAAAGCAAAAGAAAATTATCACGGGCTAGTAGATCTAAAGTAGCACTACCTGGGGTGGCATGTAAAAAGGATTGGATAGGCTTAAGTTGCTGGTGAGTGGCTAGGTCTCCAAACCCGTATTTTTTGTCTATGGGCCCCGTTGAGGGTACTCCACACAAGGAAGGTTGTTAGTAACTATGACTTGGAAAAGCCCTATAGTATCTTCAAAAGTATAGTATCTTCAAAAGTAAAGTCACCAGTCTTTCGTCCCTTTAATAAAGCCTTCATAATGGAAGTTTCAGGGGGATTATCTACATAGGGAAGCACTGAGGGCAGTATTGAGTGATCTATGTTAGCATTTTTAATTATATATATATTGCAGGTTTTTTAAAAATTAAATCATAGCTGTGTACATTAATGCAATTATAGGGTACAATGTGCTGATTTTATATATAATTTGAAATACTTCCATGAAACTGGTTAACATAGCTTTCACCGCATTTTCTTAGTTATTGTGTTAAGACTTTTATATTCTACACTTAGTAGATTTAACATGTACTCTTGTAAAATGCACCATAGGTGTGGTCCCACCAATTACCTTCCCTCCACCCATCCTCTTCCCTCTCCAACCCTCCCCTTCCTCTTTCCCCTTCATCTTGGGCTGTAGTTGGGTTATAGCATTCAAATGGAAGTGTGGATGCTTATAAATTGGTTTCATAGTAGGGCTGAGTACATTCTTCCCCCCCTCCCCCCCCCCCCCGCCCCCCTCTGGAAAGCAGGGTCGGGCATGCACAGGTGCGCCTGCCTGCCAAGGTTGGCACACCCAGACCAGCCCTGAGGGACCCCACTGCAGCTATGACTGTACCACCCCCGGGAGGAGGGGCACCTGGGGACCCAGCAACTTCATAGACATGGCCCTCTCCAGAGCTCCCGTCTCAGCAGGGGCACTAGGAGGAGGTGGGTCCCTGAGCCAGGGGAAGATGGTTGGCCAGGGAAGGGGAGGCGCCACCTAGCGTCACCCACCCTGCTGCCGCCCCCCACCTGCACTTCCTGCTACCTGCAGGCAGGAAAGGGGAGGACAGCCAATGGTCATGGAACAGACCCGACCAAGGGCGCTTGCAACTTGTGTCGGGGGCTATAGCATTTTTAACTGTGAGACTATTTAACCGGTCTTCTGTTTGATCTGAGCTGCTATAATGGTCATTGGGGTATTTTCTTTCTTTCTTTTTTTTTTTAATATATTTTTTTTTATTAAATCATAGCTGTGTACACTGATATGATCATGGGGCATCATACACTAGCTTCATAGACCGTTTGACACATTTTCATCACACTGGTCAACACAGCCTTCCTGGCATTCTCCCAGTTATTGTGCCAAGACATCTACATTCCACATTTACCAAGCTTCACATATACCCTTGTAAGATGCATCGCAGGAGTCACGAGAATTAGAAACTGAGGAATAAGGTGATGTTCAAGCAGAATTTGAAAGTGAGAATAGTTAGGTTCAGAGGGAAACTGGACCTGAGGAGAAGTTGGAACCAGGAGCATATGAAAGTTTTTCTGGCCCTTCCTCAGGGGAGGAAGTATGTAGCACATACTTCCTTCAGGTCCAGGTTCCCACTGAACCTCACTATTCTCACTTTCAAATTCTGCTTGAACATTACCTTATTCCTCAGTTTCTAATTCTTGTGACTCCCTAAACAGGAAGTTACCCATTATTTTCTCTAACTATCTCCGCTTATTATGTATCAAAGGCCTCACTTATTCTGAGAGCTTCCTTTAATTCTAGATAGGCCAGAGATCCCACTTTCTCTGAGCAGTGTTTCCCTCTGGGACTTCCTCTGCTGTCTACTGAAGACTTCACTTACTTCCGAGTGTCATTTGTCCCCTTCTGTCCATGTCCCCAGTATCCTGTGGTATCCTGCATATCCTGCTGACTGTGCCAGAAGTCTCGACCCCTAAGGCCTTGGTCCGGGTCACCTCATGAAGGAAGCAGATTGAAGTACAAGCTTGCAAGAGGTGGGCTAACCTTAAGTTTAGGGTAGCACTGAGGGCCCCCCCAATGGCTATTAAGGTTATACACAACAGGTATGGAGAGTTAAGGTAATAACATACACAACAGGTGTGGAAAGTTAAGGTAATGATATACACAACAGGTGTGGAGAGTTAAGGTCATTACATATGAGGGTTGCATGAGTAAGGATTGCCACATGCTCTTTCCTCACATGTTCTTTCTTCATGTGTTCTTCCCCCACAATCCCCATGAAGAAAGTACCAAGCATCAACGTCTAACACATGCTTACTAATAAGTGACCAATCTTATCTCATTCCAGAACACTGAGTTACTTGAGGGTTTGCCCTTAAGTCATAAAACATCTCTAGACTTGCCAGGCGACTGTCCTATTCTCAGCGTTTCCTTTTAATGTGATAGAAGTCAGTAACTGTTCTTGCAAGCATGGTGTCCATTCCTCTACACGGTAAGGTTGCATAAATCTTAACACATGAGGTAGAGATCAACCTTAAAGAGGAAAAACTATGTGCTTGCCGATAAGAAGGAAAGCATGCGTGCCCTGTGTGATTTCTGGAAGGTGAAAAGAATGTCCTTAAAGGAGGAGAAGTGGTTGGGGGTCACTTCTGAGTGGGTGGCCACCCACAACCCGCTCCCCACAGTTAACCTATTTGGAAATTTAGTAGAAGATTCTTGGCATTCAGGATTCAAAATGTGCTTATAATTTGTACCAGTTGACCTCCTGAAGTCATGCAGTGTTGAGTGATATCCTGATGAAATCTCTCCCTATGCCAGAATCTTATCAGTATATAAGAAATTTAGAAAGATTCGGTGCCAAAGTACCCAGTATAGTACTTGTATATTTTTAGTATTGTACAGCCCTAAAATCTCAGGAACTATGAACACTCTAGGCCTTTTGTGGTTTGTCTTGTCACTTCAGACACTGAAAGCAAGGCCTACATGGTTATTTGCCTGCTCACTTCATGTTTATCTCTCTTGCATTTATTGCAGTAGACATCAGGTTTACTTAGCCATTGATTTTTTTAATCAAGTCTTAGAGTGATTATTTAATGTCTTTCTATAAATCTTATTTTGTGCTGTTATGAAAAACCTCCATTTTGAAACTCTACACTGTACATGTTTTACTCTCTTCAGACAATAAGGCCTGACAGTTAATTTGCTAAACAGTTGCACTCTGAGGCACAACCTAACCAGGGAGTTCTGATAAAAACAGGAGGGGCTATTAAAAATTTTTAGCAAAATGTTGCCTTTGTCT
The DNA here is from genome assembly GCA_963574355.1 of Loris lydekkerianus. NCBI lineage: Eukaryota > Metazoa > Chordata > Mammalia > Primates > Lorisidae > Loris > Loris lydekkerianus. The sequence continues at coordinate 5,744 of CAUYPK010077877.1, read as the reverse complement.
TATGCAGAACATATAGAAATATGCTCTTTAACTTAGTAAATATTTTTAAAGGGTACTTTGTTAATTGTAGCTAAAACAATTCTTAATCATAAAATTTCTGCAATTCTTGTAATTTTTTCCTCATACTTATCAAAAGTTGTTTACTAGATTATTTTTGTTTGAAGTGTGATTTTTTTTCCTTTTTTTAAAACTTGCAAAAAAAAAAAAAAGAAGTGGGTTTCTGCTAGTGAATTAAAGTAGACATCTAATATTTTATATGCCTTCTGAGCTGTGTACTTAATATTTGAATATTTGACAATTTGTTTTAGGATGTAACTGGTGATGTGCATTAATGTTAGTTCAACCATATACTTATACTGTCTGGGAACGTGTGATTGTAGTTTCCTGGAGAAATAATTTGTCAGTATTCACCAGCTTGTAAAAACTTAGTGAGAGAACTTAAACATCTAAATAAACAATGACATTTAAAAAGGGAGGGGGCAATGAAAGTTTCCGGAATAAAAACAAAAAGCTACAATAAAAGACATTTTAGGGACATTTGGGGGAATTTGCATATGGATTGGCATATGATGTGGTCACGTGTGCAACTTTCAAATTGGTGGGGACAAGAGAATTTATACTTGTCTGTATCTATAGATATGTATCACTCAGAGAGAGAGAATACGTGACAAAATATTAATCAACGTTGTTGAATCTATTGAATCTAGGCACAGAAAACACGGGTGTTCATTGTGGGATTATTTCAATTATTTCTATTTACTTTTTTTTTAAAAAAACGTATGTGTCGGAGTGAGGCATTGTTGCTGTGTACTTATTTCCATGGCTACGATTTCCTAGTCCATTGTGAGGTGATGAAACCCTTCCTGACCTGCCCCTCTAAATTGCAAGTGCCATCTTAAGGCATTCGGACATCGGACGTCGCGGGAGACTTAAAACTTTGTGCAGTAATTTTGAGACAAGGCACAGGCAGATCTTTCTGGGTCGTTTTGTGCTGCCTGCTGTCGTTTTCTTTCTTAATGAAAATATCGTAGGTAAAGGTCAATGCCTGGCACACAGCCGGCGCTTGTACCTACTCCCTGCTTTGACCTTTTTACATTTTTTTTTTATATTTTTCTTTCTTTTTTTTTTTTTTTTTGGTAGCGGCTGGGCTTGAGTTTCTGATCTTTTTAAGGGGAGAATAAATAAAAAAAAGAAAACCTCTTTCCCTGACCGGGAATCGAACCCGGGCCGCGGCGGTGAGAGCGCCGAATCCTAACCACTAGACCACCAGGGAAGACGTATTGGGTGTTCCTATCTGAAACTATTCTAAGGGAGAATACTGTGACGCAAGTTTGTGCGACAACCATTGGAGGCGGTGTTGGAATGCTCCCTAGGCTGAGCAGTGTCTGCTCTTCTCCCCACTGGGAGGGGCTAACCCGTTCCAGGTAGAGAGATGCCGAAACAGCGGAAAGTGGAATCTAGTTGCGGTCACCTTCCTGGAGGAGAGACGAAAATAACCACCAAGTTGGTGGTTTTTGGAGAGACAGAAAAAAACCATGTGTCAGAAGTGGGATTCGAACCCACGCCTCCATTCGGAGACCAGAACACCCATGGGTAAGGTATGCACCTTGAGTCTGGCGCCTTAGACCACTCGGCCATCCTGACACCCGGTGAGTGGCTCCTTCTCACAGCCTCTAGAGCTTGCGCTGCTGGGGCCTGCAGCAGTGCCGTGTGGTGTCGTCTTCTGGGGAGTTGTAGGGATTACGGCAGCCTGGTCGAGTGCGTGCCTTCCGCTAGTCTCTGGGCCGGGGTTCTCAGGGGCGTTGGCACTGTTAGCTGGCTGACCCGGAGAAACCGCTAGCCGGAGTGACTGCGGCGACACCGGCGCCTGTTCCTGCAAATAGCAGGAGATGCAGTTTATAAAGAAGACTTAGCAAACTCAGCCACCTCATCCCCGGCCATGGTAGGGGAAAGTGGCAAGTTAAATCACTACTTAGAAAACAGTTGGAAAAGCGCTTTCCGCAGAATGAGCGACACACGATTGCTGTTTTTCTTTCTTTTCCTCGCAAGAAACACTGTTTCAGACTTTTTTTTTTACTCTCTTTCTCGACAAGAGGCTCACATTGTCACCCAAGGTAGTTAGTGTCGTAGCATCATGGCTCACAGCAATTTCAAACTCCTGAATTCCAGCCTTCCTCTTGCCTCACCCTTCCAAGTAGCTAGGACTACAGGCACCTGCCACCAGACTCAGCTACTTTTTCTATTTTTAGTAGAGATGGGGTCTGGCTCTTATGCTGGTCTACAACTGAGCTCAAGCAATCCACCTGGCACAGCCTCCCAGAGTGGTAGGATTACAGGCATGAGCCACTGAGTCCAGCCTCTTTCTGCAGTTTCAACTTAAAGTTTATTTTTTCTGATATAGGTAAAACCCTTCCTATTCTCCTTTGGTTTCCATTTGCATTAAATATTTTTCCATCCCTTTAGTTTTTGTCTATATGTGTCTTTACAGGGCAAGTGAGTCCCTTGTTGGCATCATATAGTTGAGTCTTTTTAAAAATATCCATTTAGCTAGACATAGTGGCACATGCCTGTAGTCCCAGCCATTTGGGAGGCTCAGACAAGAAGATTATTGCTCAAGTCCAAGAGTTTGAGGTTGCTGTGAGCTATGTGATGCCTCGGCACTCTACTCCAGGGCGACAGAGTGAGACTGTCTCAAAATAACTCATTTAGGCTAGGCTGCCGTTGCACAGTGGGTATGGTGCCATCCACATACAACGAGGGTGGTGGGTTCCAACCCGGCCTGGGCCAGCAAAACAATTGCAACCAAAAAATAGCCGGGTGTTGTGGTGGGCGCCTGTAGTCCCAGCTACATGGGAAACTGAGGCAAGAGAATCGCTTAAGTCCAAAAGCTTGAGGTTGCTATAAGCTGTGACGCCAGGGCACTCTACTGAGGGCAACATGGTGAGAATCTGTCTCAGAAAAAATAAATAAATAAAATTCATTTAGCCACTCATAGTTTTTGATGGGAAAATTTAATCCATTCACATTCATGGTAACTATTGGTAGACAAGGACTGACTGTTGTCATGTGTATTGCTTTCTGGTTGTTCAGTGGGTCCTTTGATTCTTTCTCTTCCTTTGTGATTTGTGATATGCTTTGATTCTTTACTTTTTATTTTTTGTATATCTATTATATGTTCTTGCTTTGTGAATACCATGAAGCTTACAAACCATCTTAAACCATGCCATTTTAAGCCGATAACAGCTTAATTTTACTCAAAAAAAAAAAAAAAGAAAGAAAGAAAGAAAGAAAACCTTATACTTTTACTCCAATCCATGGCAACTGCACGGTCTGAAGAAGTAGGTACTTACTCCAGTCTTTGCAGACTGGCTTTGTCAGGAAATGCCCTTCACCAATCAGTCCAACCAGGAGTTCCAGAATGGTCTACAGGCAGGCTTCCTGCTAGAGTCCTTGGGCTGGCTGGCCTGGTGTCACCGTGAGCTGCGGGCAGCTGGACTAAATGCTCTGTAATGGAGCTGTTGATTGAGTCTGCTGGGCTGAACATGAAGCCTATATTCAGGTCTATAAGGTTCCACTTGCCACTGGAGTGAACCTTGAGCATGAGTCTACGGGGACCAGCCAGTCCCTGAGATGAGGCCTAGAGCTGGTGTACCCTGGAGGCTTAATCCTCAGGGGCAAGCCTGTGTCCTGAGTTTGTAGCAGCTGCCTAGACCCTAGGTCTGCAGGGGTGTCCAAGGATCCTCAGTCCACAGAGGCTAGCTTGGTTTCAGAGCCTACTGGGCTGGCCTAGACCCTGACCCTAGTGGAGTCTGGGTCTTCAGGTGCCAGTCTGGAGCCTGGGATCATAAGTGCTGGTCTTCTGCCATGAGACACAGGAGCAGGCTCTGCTGAGGACAGAGGACAGGAGGTAGTGATAGCATATATTTATTTCTTTTGAGAGACATTCTGCTGTAAAAGAGATTAGCAAAATGCACTGTCAGTTACAGGAGACCCTAGGATCAAGGGAGACTTTAGATTTTTTTTTTTTTTTTTTTTTTTTTTTGAGACACAGTCTGACTTTGTCACTCTTGGTAGAGTGCTATGGCGTCATAGCTCACAACAACTTCAAACTCTTGGGCTCGAGTGATTCTCTTGTTTCAGCCTCCCAAGTAGCTGGGACTACAGGCACCTGCCACAACACCCAGCTATTTTTTTAGAGATGAGGTTTCGCTCAGGCATAGACTGGTCTTGAACTTGTGAGCTCAAGAAATCCACCTGCTTCAGCCTCCCAGCATGCTAGGATTACAGGCATGAGCCACCATGCCCAGTGGAGACTTTGAATTTGCTTGAAAAGAGGCAATACACGTTTTTCAAGGCTAATGGGGATGATTCAGGGTTGTTCAGCTTTACAGCATTCCATGAATCTCTGCCTCTCCTAGTTACATGGTGAAACACACAGAAACCTTCTCAAAATGGTATATTTTTAAAAATTGAAGTCAAATTAACATAACACTGAATTATAAACAATTCAGTACCACTTTGTACCTTGACAATATTGTGCAATCACTACCTCTGTTTAGTTCCAAAATACTTTCATCACGAAAGGAACTCTGTACCTGCTAAAGTTACATCCTCTTTCCTAAGCCCCATATATGGAAACTTCCAATTAGCTTTCTGTCTCTGTGGATTTGCCTAGTCTAGATATTTCATATAAATGGAATCATACATTATATGACCTATTGTGTGTGACTTTCCTTTAGTATGATGTGTTGAGGTTCATCCATATCATGGAATATATTGGTACTTTCTTCCTTTATGGCTGAATAATATTCCATTAGGTATATATACAGCAATTTCTCTCTTCATCCACTTATGAACATATGGGCAATGGTGGCTATTGAGTAGTGCTGCTATGCACATGTATGTACACGTGCTTATGTAAATAGTGCTATCTATGAACATGCATGTGTTTGTGTGAATACTGCTGTGAACATGAATGTTCATGCTCATCATGCTGCTGTGAGCATGTATGTACACGTGCTTATGTATTAATAAATAGTGCTATGAACATGCATGTGTTTGTGTGAATACTGCTGTGAACATGAATGTTCATGCTCATCATGCTGCTGTGAGCATGTATGCACACATGCTTGTGTGAGCACCTATTTTCAGTTATTTGGGATACATAGGAGTGGAACTGCTGAGTCACATGGTATTCTGTGTTTAACTTTTTCAGGAACAGGCAAACTACTTCACACAGAGGTTAACTGATTTTACATTCCAATTTCTTCACACTTGCAATTTTCCATTTTTAAAATTGCCATCCTAGTAGGTGTAGAGTGGTACCTCACTGTGGCTTTGATTTGCATTTTCCTACAGACTGATGGCATTGAGTATCTTTTCAATTGCTTAGTGGCAATTTGAATATCTTTCCTTGAGAAATGCCTATGCAAATCCCTTCCTATTTTTCTTTTCCTTCTCCTCCTCCTCCTCCTCCTCCTTCTTCTTCTTTTTTTAAAACAAGCTCTAGCAAGTTTTATTAAAGAAAAAATGTACATGATTTACTTTTCACCAGTCTGTTCTGGCATGCTTCTAATGATATCAGAGTCAGCTGGATCAATGATGGCCAGTGTGCATACTCTGTAGTATTTTCCACATGCTGTGCCCAATTCAATATTATTGCCACTGTAGTGATGAACACCAGTTTTGGCTAACATGGCGTAATACTCTATTTCAGATTTCCTCAAAGCTGGCAGTTGTTGGCG
>CAUYPK010077876.1:0-12705 GCA_963574355.1 Loris lydekkerianus | reverse complement strand
AGAGTACATGTGAAACTTACTAAACATAAAATATAAATACCTTAACATAATAACTAAGAAAATGCCAGGAAGGCTATGTTAACCAGTGTGATGAAAATATGTCAAATGGTCTATAAAACCAGTGTATGGTGCCCCATGATTCCATTAATGTACACAGCTATGATTTAATAATAAAAAAAATAAAAAATAAAAATGCAACAGAACTGTATACCAACATACACTGAAAGACAAGTGCAATGATATCCTTAGCAGCACTGTTCACAACACTCCTAAACCAGAAACAAGTAGAACATGAGTATAATTAACAAAACCAACAATACTCAGCAATGAAAGTGAGCGATGCTCTCCCTGAGCAACAGAGGAGGGCACACTCACACAAGTAAGCGTGAAGCAAACAAAGCCAATCACAGCAGGCTTCCTACTGTGCAAATACACATAAGATTCAAAAAAACAAGGAGGACCGAGCCACACAGTAACTCTTTATGAGAGAAGGGCAGGGACTGCGAGTGAAGATAACTGGAGCTTCTGAAACTATTCTAGGTCTACATCTCATTACAGATATGTGTTCACTGTCTTAAAATCATTGAAGTGTCTGACTTGTATTTTTGGATGTATATTTCATAAAAATATTACATATATTTCTAAGATGTCTTTTAAAATTCTTTCCTTTTTTATAAGAACTTGCTTTTTAACAGATGTAAGTTCTTGATGCTCTTTCTAAAGTGAAATTTAAAGATATTTAAAATTGTACATATTCTTAATGGGCACAAGTTAGGGTGTATGGCGCACCTCCCAGAGGCGGGATACAGTTATAAGAGGGACTCTACCTAACAAACGCAAACATTGTGACCTAATTCTTCATGCACTCAAATTAACCTGAAATACTACTACTAATGATAAAAACTTGTACCCATTCTTGTGATTCTGGTTTTGACTAGGTTTATTATATTCATTTGTCTTTATAATCTGTTTTCTGAAGACTTAAATATGTGTTGATTCATAGCTCCTATTCCTGTTTACAAGGAGTCAATGGGAAGAAATGTGATGCACTCCGCAGGAGAAGCTTGCTGACCTGCAAGACATCTCGTGCAAGAACAGCCAGCTGACAAGAGAAAGCCATTATGTGGTGTTTGCTTAAAGAAAACAAACAGGAAAGCTTTACTCATATAAACATCTGTTTCTCCTGAGATAATGAATTTATTTTGAAAATAATTAATTTTGGTTTTATGTTTGCCCCGAATTAGTTTTTAAACACTGACTGTTTCTGCTATAGTTGACAGCGAGCAGTGGTTACACGTCTGGATGCAGATCATATAGGCAAGAGATTCATGAACTTTGTTGCGATTCCTTGCACTTTAGACCTGTATCTTTAGCTTGCATCCTAGCTCAGCCTGTGTCCTTGAAGCTTTCCAGAATTCTTCCTAGAAGAGACATCCTCTCCAGGATTAAAAACCTTTCCGCACTCATTCAGATTTGTAAATCCTTTACTTTGCTTCCCTAGTCACTGCTCTTCCATCCATATTCACCTTCTAGAAAAACACTTGAAACTTGTCATTTATCTATGGTTTGTATCTCATTATCTTAATTTTCATATACTTTTAAAATCATTTTATTATGATATTACTAGTAGCTTTGGAAGAAAATAAATATAGATTTAATTTCTAACCCTGAATCACAAGGCATATAGATACATACTTACATATATGTTTTTGTGTGTGTGTGCATGTGTGTATGAGATAGCTGAACGAACACTACAATTAGACCCAAAAGACAGATAAGCCTGCATTTAAGTTTCAGTACAGCTTTATATTAAGTGGTTGACCTTGGCCAAGTACCTAATAGCTCTGAGCATAATTAATCTAAAATATGATCTAAAGTATATTAAATTTAACACATGAAAGACAGGACATAAACTCTGAAATGCTGTATAATTGAGAATCATTTATTATTGTTGTCCCTATTGAAAACAATGAGTATCATCATCCTTCTATGTGGAAAGTATCATCAAACACATTTTTAAAATAATCTTAGTTCACATTCAGTGCGGTAGTAATTGATGTGTCATGCAGATTTTATTCTTGCTATACTACTAATTATAATAATGAAGTTGTTCTACCCATACTACAATATTTTTCTAACGCAATAAAGACAATTTAATAAACTGTAGACTTCCTATTCCTATCAGCTTATTCACTTATCTTTATATATTGCATAGATTTTAAGATTAAAATGAATATAGTGTTTTTTAACTCAGAAGATTGTAAATATGAAAATCAAACACACACACACATTTATTATACCAAAAATGTAAGGAGTCTGTACTGTGTTAACATAGCTAACCTGAAGCTATGTATCTCAGAAGTCTGTTCCATGTGTGATTCTAGGTATGGATGTTCTGTGAGAGAATTGTCTGCAACATTCGGAAGGAAGATGTGAATCAGCAGCCATGGGTAGGCTTGGCTGGACACTGCTGCAATCGAAGGGCACTGTCTCCAGTCTGCTGGGTCACTTTGTAGGTGTGAATCAATAGTTTGGCCTGAAGCTTGTGTAGAATCTATCTAGTCTTCTACTTTAGTTTTTCTAAATACTGGACCTAATGGCTGAGAAGTTTCATGGAGAAGTTTGCTAACTTCTCCCTCATGTGATGTTGGTGCTGGAAGGGTGGAGGGATGGATGAGGATTTTAATTTGTACTGGGGGTTCTGTCACACCCTTGGGTGTCTCCAGGATGTCCTTGATTTTTCATTGTACATCTTCCCTACTATTGCCCCAGTGATTTCATATCTAGCTCTAATAGCAGAGTTAACAGTTTTAAAGAGGTTGCTTGCCCTGCCTTTTCAATAGAGTAAGATCAGTATCCTTTCAAACATACTCTATTCATGTTATTCACTGTAGCTCTGCTTCTCCAATGGAAACATAGCTGATAACCAATAGTAAGTTGAACCTGACCTAGACAAAGAAGAATAAGGGAATTAATGTGAAAGGAAAAAGAATACAAAGAAATGTAAAGGGGGTTGCACATATTCCTGGGGTAAGTGAAAGACAATATAGGAAATTTAAAAATTAAGCAAATTAGTATATTGATGACTTACACATAATCAAGGGAACCATGGTTACAAATCCCACAGTGGTTGGCCAACCATGCCCCACAGCTGGCTATGAAACTATTAATGCTTATCTAGGAGTTGTGTTGGGCCACACATTAAATACACAAATACTGAGGAAAGGTGATGAGCAAACAAAAGCCTATGCCTAATTTTTGTCTTATCAATGACCATGGATAAGCAACCGTAGCTGGCCAGGAACCCCAGCTGGACCACACTGAGAGTGAGAGCAAAGTATTACATGAGGAATTACATCATCTAAAATATTACAGAGTAAACCATTGAATATGTGCATGTTCTTTAGATGACACAAATGTAACAATCAGGTAATTTCTTAAAAAAAAAAAAAAAAAAAAAAGACTGCATAACTTATTCAGATACTGAAAAAGAACAAAAATAGGCCAGGGGCAGTGGCTCACTCCTGTAATCCTAGCACTCCGGAAGGCCGAGGCAGATGGATGACTTGAGCTCAACAGTTGGAGACCAGCCTGAGCAAGAGGAAGACCCTATCTCTAAACACAGCCTGGCATTGTGGGGGGCACCTGTAGTCCCAGCTACATAGCATCATAGCTCACAGCAACTTGAAACTCTTTGGCTCAAATGATCCTCTTGCCTCAACGCTAGAGTAGCTGTTCTTTTTCAGCCACATGAAGCGGTGTGATTGTATTAGTTCCCATTTTGTTTTTTTACTTCAAAATAAGATATGTGCAGTGTGCATAGGAATTTGTTCATAGTTTTTTTTAAACTATAGTCTGGCCCTCCAACGGTCTGAGGAACAGTGAACTGGTCCCCTGTTGAAAAAGTTTGAGGATGCCTGATCTAATGGATGACAAACCAACAAAATGAAACTACTCTCTAAAGTATTACTTTATGATAGCGATAAAATTGTCTTTCTTGATGACATATATGCCCCAAAATGTACTCAAATGAGAGAAATTCTTATAAATACTGTCACTGTATTCTTTACATAAACAGTTTGTAGTCTCATACAGTACAACACACATGGGGATTAGCTTTCCTACATTCACCTCTTCCTTATTACTGAGGATGTTTGTTTAAGGCATTGATTCATTGAATTTCAAGGACTGAACAATAGACTTATGTGACCTTTAATTATGACTCACTGTGGGAAATAGTACATAAAGGTCTCTGCTGTTTCTCTGCTGGTGAAGAGTTTGCCATATTTAATTGATGGGAATGTATATGCATTGAATGGATTTGATAAGTATTTTTATTGATTGATAATGTTGTGATTTACTAATTTTCTTGTTCAACTATGATCCCCCTTTAATTTGCTAATAACTATTGTTATTCTAGAAGTACCACGAGGAAGTCAAGGCACAATATATATAACTGAGATTCAGTCATTCATCCAATTAATACTTTTGAGCACCTACCACTATTCTAAGCTCTAGAAATAGAATGTTAAATACATCTAAGAAGTTTGCTTTTACAAGATGCTTCCTTTGTCCTTCACATAGGACAGAAAGACTAAAGAAACCTCTAAGAAAAGTTAAAGTAGTAAGTCCAGATAAAAGGAACTATATTGATCTTTTTTCAGGATGGTTCTAAAAGTGATTTAAACTGAGATACCTATGAGAGTCATTTTACTTCAATTTTAACATATTCTAAGATTGTATTTTACTGATGTTTTGCATATTTATGAATAGATTGCCATGTTGCTTTAAAATATAATCTTGAAGGAACCACACTGTATACATTGTCTGTCTGCATATTGCTTTTAATAAAGACAATGCTTAATAAGATTTGTTGCTTTGAATTTACATGTTTATAGTTCTTGGATCAATGTGCAAACACCAAGAAGTTTTTGCAAAATTACTTTTGTAGCTAACTACTGCTAATGCTGTATGTACCCACAGCCACAGACGGCTTATGTTTTATCACTAGGCCGTCTTTTAAAGAGAATAAAGATTAGGGATGGAAATGGCCAACAGGCAGCACTCAGCTGGAGTTTAGGTTGTGGAGGATTAGAATACAAGGGGAGAATAGGGCAGATCCAGAAATGATAAGGCAGAACCAAAGGAAGTAGATCCACTGTGAGGAACATAAACATCAATATCAGAAGGCCAGTTGTTCTGAGCTTTGGGTATTATCTGGCTTTAAAATTTACTTTTATGAGTCAATAGTGAAGAAAGGTAAAAGGGCCAGCTAAAGGAAAGTCAGTGTTAGACATATGGGCGTACAAAATTGACCCATGTGTTTTTTTAGAATACATATTTAGAGTGCTTATTTCAAAAACATTTGGGAAAGGAATTATCCTGGATCCTGCTTTTTTTGGTTATTAGGGCTCAAGTTTTTATGTGATGGGGTTCTAAATATCTTCCTTTTGTACATTTTTAAAAATACTTTGTACATTGTTCTGTCCTTAAAGAGGAGTATATAGCCAAGCATAGTGGTCCTGTTGATCTTTTTTACTGGGGAGGCAGAGGTAGGAGGATTGCTTGATCACAGGAGTTAAAGGCCATTGGGAGAAAAGGTTGTGCCATTGCATTCCAGTCTGGGGGACAGAGTGAGACCCCATTTTCTTTAAGAGACACCAACATGGCAGAGTGTAGAATCATAGATAAAGCATGGTCTTTGGAATTTACAGACTTAGGTTTAAGTCTTTGTTTTGCTATTATTTCAGCTTCCCACTCAGTTATAGTACTATGGTTAAAATTATGTTTCCAGTGTCACTGGATTTACAAATTCCCATAGTATGTTACATAAAATAGGTTAAATCAGTTAAAGAAATATTTATTGAGGACTTCTCTGTTCCAGGCCTTATATTATGCACTGATAGGTGCTCAATAAATAATTTATTGAGTTACTTTGCTTTTTGTATCAGTTTCATGTTCAACTCTCCTGAAGTGTATTCATTGTGAGCTTACTCACTATGCATTTTGCATCCTGGATGCTCATGGTACAGCCAGTTTACCATCTACATTTCTCATCATCTTACTGGAATTTATAAAAGAATTAGGAAGATAAAGATACAAGGGGGGATTGAGTTCAAAAAGATACTTAGGACTTCAAAACCTATTTTTTAAAATGTATTGTGCTTTAAGATAAAACACATTGGGAAGAACACAGAACAAAAATATGAAGAAAAATTGATTAATACATTAAAAAATTACATGATCGGAGCAGAAAAAAAATATTCATCTGTTAAATCAATTTATAAGTAAGGAGGAAATATGTGTTCTGTTTAAATTGTTCAATTCTAATTTTCAATTTTTTAACAATTTTGTATTCCATTCCAAGATTGAAATCTTCTGAATTTTGGCTAATTTAGTTGTTAATAACAAGTTCCCAGTGTTTCTATAAAAAATCTTTATCTTTCAGACACTTGATTTTTACTATTTAAAGATGCTGTGTGATATTTAATTAGACTATCAGTGATCATCATCCACATCTTTGAAAACAAAATCATTAACGTCAATGTTCAGTTCAAAAATAAGGAGACAATTTAAACATATAAATTCTCCTGGGTATGTTGTTTGCTCAAAATACTTTTCTTCTCCTAAAAAAACTGTATTTAGTCACCAATTTTATCTCAGTGATACTGAAATGTTGCATTAGAAAATTTTGATATCTTAACTGCACTATAATATAAACAATTTAATCAAAGGCATTCATTTTTAATGATATGAATCAGAAGGTGAAAGTTAGTAAAATCCTAAGAGACTGGATATTAAAATTTATTATCTAATTTTCCTTGGAAGTCTTAGCAATATTGGTTATAGATAGTACAGATATCTTTGGAAACAAATTCAACCCTTAGAAGAATAATGGTAAATCCAGGAGAGTGGAAGAGGTTCAATCAACATATGCAGATTTGAAAATATTTTTATCCTATCCACACTCTAACATGGACTTGTGTTGATAAATAATAATAAAACTTGATGCTTTATTTGGAGTATAAAAAGTGTAAAAGATAAAACAAAGTACCTTAAGGTAGAAAACCTATTTTTTCCCTAGCTTTACAACAAATGTTTTATGAGAATTTGAATTATCAGACCTGAAGCCTAATTATCATCATATTAAAAAAATTTCAATGAATGTTTGTTACTTCTTCTTTTTAATTTTTAAAATATTGACAGATAACATTATATACTTTTGTTAAATATAATTTGATATTTTGAATTGGTATATAATCGATACCATTCCATTCTTAACTAGTTGTAAGAAGTCCTCAGAGGAAAAAAAAGACCTAGTCTGTATTTTTTCTTCTTCTTCATCATCACCTTCCATTCTTCTTTTTTTCCTCCTCATCCTCCTTTTAAATTTTTCTTTGCTGCCAGCCTTGTTAGGAGTTTGTTAATTTTTCCAAGAAGAAATGTTATCTTTGTGGATTTTTTATGCTATTCATTTCTTTTCTATTTAATTGTTTATTGCTCTCAACTTTATTTGATCCTTTCTTTTACTTTATTGATTTTTAAATTTAAATACATTTTGATTGAATGTGAATCATTGCATATTAACAAAATTCTTGTTATACTTCGGGAATCTTTATGATGTTACCTTTTCTAATGAAGATTTCCTTTATGTTCAGGTAAGATTATTTCAGTCCAAACTATGATTGAATTCATTGGTAAGTTTCCAGTTGATTTTGTCTGTCTTCTTTTTCTTTAATATTATAAAATTATGTAGGTGCCTTACTGAAAACCTGAAGTGACAGTACCACGGGACTTCATCTTGGTTAGATTTGAATTCCATCATTTGTATCCTCAGCTCTGTGAAACTTCTGGAAGCTTTCCTCACTTCTCAAATTCTAGGCTGCTGCTCACAAATTGACAAATGCCTCAAGGAGAAAAATGCTACTAATTTTTGGTCTTAAATCTATTCATCTATCTTCTCTTAAGGATCTTGTTCCCCATGATAACAAGCTGCCTTCATAGAGCTTTAGTGAATTAAAACTTATTTTAAAAATAAATATTGTATTCACTAATGTGATGTCTGTCATCTTTAAAAGCTGAGTTGATCAATATCAGTATAAGTTTCTAACAATCCTAAGAAATGCAAGTCATTTTAAGATGTTTAACTTATAAGCTTCAGAATATAATAATTCAATTAGAAGTTTCAAGGGTGACGGTAGTTTGGATAACATTAATATGTTCTCATATTTCTTGTAAAGCCCCTTCATTGTCTTGTATATACCCCCCATTAGTTGAGAACACTACATTTACCTCTTGTTATGATGAAACTTATTTCTATTAAAATGTGTAGGTGTTCAAAAAGTCGATACGTTAACTTTTTCTACCTCTCTTCTTAACTTATACTCATGTACTTTGTTATAAAAAATCTATTAAAAGATGATCTATTGAACATAGAGTTAAACAGTACTCCTACACAGGCTTTTGCTTTATTCATCGAATTCAAAACTAAACCAGAAAAAAAAAAAAAAAAAAAATGGGACACATGAAATTCTTAACCATTTTTAATGAGAACAAAAATCCTGAAAGGTAACTTTTCCCTTTTTAGTTTGATAACAGGAAAACTAAAAGCAGACTGGAAAGGGTGACTCAGTATGGTTTTACATGGAGTCTATACAATGTTGGGGATCTCATTCAATGTAGGCATGGGAACGTCTCAGTGTATCAAGAAAGAGAGTTGGCTCAGAGGCTTAAATTCTGGAAGCTTTAAATCTAGGATATAGTCAACTAAAATGAAGATATGATTTACTGTCATTTTCCTGATGAAGAATATAAGAAGTAATTGTTGTTTGTCTAAAATCTTAAAACTGATAAATATAAAGAAAAGAATTGAACACTTAACACTGTTTTACTGACATGCACTGATACCTCCATATAATGATACCCTGCCTAGTGAGGCACACACGTGAACACATACAGCGTTAACATCACTGCACATACAGAAACCCCTTCGGAGCTTTGAATTGATAGAGAACAGTTCTGTATCTTTTTCTCTTTATTCAAACTCATTTTCTTTAGCAAGGAAAATCTGATCAGTGATTTTGGAGTGTGTAAATGTTGATAGGATTTTTTTCATTCTATAAGGTGTTTCAAGTAGTTTCATTGCAGGCTAATCATTTCAAGTTTACACTATTATTCAAATAGCTCAGATCTAGGTAAAAACAAAGGATCAAATGATGATTTCAAGTATTACAGTTTAAGCAGAGACTGGAATCGGCATTACATTTACATACTTTTCAAATGTCTCAAAAATAATTACATAAATCTGACTCTGGACAGAAAATTTTCTAATTTCTTGAGTTAAAAGGTTTTGTTTTATAAAAAAAAAAAATGCATATTTGACAAATTTATCTTAAACTTATCAGAATTATGAATTAGCATATTTTTATTTTATGAATTGTTTATAAGAAATAGATCAATAGTCAATAATTCACATGCCAATAAAAGAGAAACTATAATAAAGCATATAAGTTCCCTAAAGACTATACTCTATAAAGGGGGATTGGAGGGTTTCTTAGGGACTGAGAGCACAGTAAGAGATGGTTATTCTGTCATTGACTCATCACCACCATTTGAGATTGTTTGGGAGGTGGTAACTTAGATGTATAGTCATTAAGTATCCAAGCACACCCTTGCTATTTTAGACTCTGTATTATATGCCTTGAATTGAGTGGAGTGTGAGAACAAGCAGAGATGTGTTTGCCTGGCTTGCATGAGACTAGGTTCTTCAATGGGAATATTCAGGCAAGAGGGAACTTCAGGTCATAGCCTTAAATTCAAACACAAGGACTCCAAGTGGGAGGGTTCTTGAAGAGAAAAGAGAAGTAAAAAACATTCTTTTCAGGGAAATTTCCAATACATAGTTTTTTTGCAAGGATCAGGGATTTAAAAATGAGCAGTGACTTAGAGTACAATTATCCCTAATAAAAGGCTGGGCACAGTGGCTCATGCCTATAACCCAGCACTCTGGAAGGCCGAGGTGAGTGAATTGCCTGAGCTCACCAGCTTGAGACCAGCTTGAGCAAGAGTGAGACCCTGTCTCTAAAATATAGCTGGGCGTCATGGTGGGTGCCTGCAGTCCCAGCTACTTGGGAGGCTGAGGCAAGAGGATCACTTGAGCCCAGGAGTTTGAGGTTGCTGTGAGCTTTGATGTCACAGCTCTCTACCTGGGGGAGAAAGCATAAATAAGTAAACAAACAATTAAAAAAAGGCAATCATCCCTAAGAAAAGCTATTCTCTTAACCATGGGATGGCCATTTGCATCCTTCTGTCCTATTCCTCCTTTTTCTATAGTTCAGGGCCAGGCTGTGTTCTAAAAGAACTCTGCCCACTTCCTTCCAGGCATGACGCATTCACATTTAAAGAACATCGCAGCTCATTGCCAGAGCTGGTCACATCCACTATTGCACGTGTAATGTTTTCACCATCGGTATTCTCCAATGACCATGTCAGGTAGTGAAAGCAGACATTTTCTGGCTGGAAGTATAAAGTTCTCTTCAAATATAATATTCCCTGCAGCATGTATCTGTGGTAAGCTGCTTCTTCTGAAGAAAAAGTCAATGTTTGCATCCTTATCAGTTGGCTTAGTTTTTTATTTTCTTAAAACACATGCAGTATTACACTAGAGTAATGGCTGGGTTAAGAGCTTTACACCAACCTCCAGGGTAAGAATTTTGGGAAAAAAGATTTTTAATGACATTTTCATAAATCTGCTTTTCTTTTCTTTACTTACTTTTTTTTTTTTGCTTTGCTATAAAGGCTTCTGTAAATAGTGTGACTGTCAAGATAGAACATCATGAGGATTCACAGGGCAAACACTTGAATGTACTTTTGGGAGGAATAGTGTCTGAAGGTAGGCGGGCAGTGTGTTCACACTTTGAGGAAGCTAATCCAAGGCATATGCTTCTACACATATGATGAACTCAAAGATTCAATGGGTCTGATTTACTTCCTTACGGGCATTTATATTGTGGTACCTATGTTTACAATTCACCACTCCACTCTCGCGTAGCTGTGATGTCTGTGGCAAATTTATAGTCAAATTCAATACTATTGCATTCACACAAGTCTTGTATCAAAGCCAAATTAATAAACATTGGGATGGTTTAAAATAGAGTGTTTTATTATTGATGCTGTTGCTATATCATAAGGGGAGACATTCTAGTGTTTATTAATTTTATTTCAGTTCACATGCCTTTTAAATATTTAATGTTATTTGTTTGAATTTTCAAAACCACTATGAAAGAGATATTAATATAGCCTTATATTATGTATAATAAAGTTAAACTGGCTGGGAGCAGTGCCTATTCCTATAATCCTAGAACTTTAGGAGGTTAAGGAAGGAGGATTATTTGAGGCCTGGAGTTCCAGGAGGAGGATGGATGGCTTGAGCCTCGGAACAGGAGGTTGCAGTGAGCTATGAGGATGCCACTGCACTTTAGCCCGGGTGATACAATGAGACTCTGCCTTAAAACAAACAAACAAACAAACAAAACTCTAAACTATTGGAGGTTTAGAAAAATCAAATTACAAATTGGTTTATCAGCATGCATAGTCTAGCTTCCTGTCATTGTATAAGGCTATCTGTAGTAGTTTGAGTTCTCCAGGGAAGTAGAACCAGCAGGAGAAATATCTGTAAAGAGATTTATTATAAGTCATTGCCTCATGAGTTTTATCCAGACTGAGAAGTCCCAGGATCTTTTGAGGCCATAGTCATGATTTCTTCACCTACCAATGTTTAGTAGGGTTTTCCCTAAGTTTGCTTATAGTATTTATTATATTTAGGTCATTTCAAAAGTTTTGTTCGTTTTTATGAGTCTACTTTAAACTATAATATCTCAGTGATTATTTATTCAATTTAATTGAAATAAATGCCATTTGAATCAGTGCACTTTTGCCAATGTAACACAAGTCGATTAATTCCGTCAGCATAAAAATTGGGTGCTTGGGATTCGATGAAGTCAACGAAGGCCGTTTTTGCTAGGTCCTGATTGGCAAAGGTTCTACTGGTGAGAAAGTTATTGAAGTGCTTGAAAAGATGGTAGTTGGTTGGCGATAGGTCTGGGGAGTATGGTGGGTGGGGCAGAACTTCCACGCTCAATTCCTTTAATTTTCGGATGGTGATTTGTGAGACGTGCGGCCTAGCGTTGTCGTGGAGCAGGATTGGACCTCTTCTGTTGACCAGTACTGACTGCTGCTGATGCAATTTTTGGTACATTTTGCCAATTTCCTCACAATAGGACTCTGCTGTGATGGTTTGGCCTGGTTGCAGAAAGTTATAGTGAATCACACCAGCCGCTGACCACCATACAGTAACCATGATCTTTTTTTGGTGGGGTTTCGCCTTTGGGAAGTGCCTGGGTGACTCATCAGTGTCCAACCACTGTCCTGAACATTTCCTATTATCATATAGAATCCACTTTTCATCACACGTGATGATCCAATCCAAAAAAGGATCGTTTTGGTTGTGCAAAAGCAATGAAGAACAAACCTCGAAACGTGACAATTTCTGCCGCTCGTTTAAATTGTGGGGCACCCACTTTTCAAGCTTTTTGACCTTTCCAATACATTTTAAACCATCAAAAACCACATGGGAGCTGACACCCAGTTCTTCCGCCATCCCACACACCGTTTGTGATGGGTCAGTCTCCACCAGGGTCCTCAAAT
>CAUYPK010077872.1:0-18582 GCA_963574355.1 Loris lydekkerianus | reverse complement strand
TTCGGCTTGGTTATTGTTGGTATATATAAAGGCTACAGATTTATGGGTGTTGATTTTGTAGCCTGAGACATTGCTATATTCCTTGATCACTTCTAAAAGTTTTGTAGTAGAATCCCTAGTGTTTTCCAGATATACAATCATTTCATCTGCAAAGAGTGAAAGTTTGATCTCTTCTGACCCTATGTGGATACCCTTGATTGCCTTTTCTTTTCTAATTGCAATGGCTAAAACTTCCATTACAATGTTGAAGAACAATGGAGACAATCGGCAACTTTGTCTGGTTCCTGATCTAAGTGGAAATGATTTCAATTTAACTTCATTCAATACGATATTGGCTGTGGATTTGCTGCAGATGGCCTCTATTAGTTTAAGAAATGTCCCTTCTATACCAATTTTCTTAAGTGTTATGATCATGAAGGGATGCTGGATATTATCAAAAGCTTTTTCTGTATCAATTGAAAGAATCATATGGTCCTTATTTTTAAGTTTGTTTACGTGTTGAATTACATTTATAGATTTACGTATATTGAACCAGCCTTGAGAGCCTGGGATAAATCCGACTTGGTCATGGTGTTGTACCCCATTATTGCATTAATTTACAAATCTATTATTTAATAAAAAAAAAAAAAAAAAGAAAAGAAAAAAAAAATCTCATATTTTACTAGATTCTGTTCAGTTCCATCAATATGTCATTCGGCACTTGTTCTTATAGTTTCATGTGTCCATTCTGCTGCATGATGTTCATTCTAGAAAATTGCTGGAGTATTTATCTCTGCTGCTCCCTTGGAAAGTGAATAGAAAGCTATAATACTTGAATTTCACATATTTAATATTTCAGGCCCAGCACTAGGTCTCCCTAAACAAATGCATCAATATTTCAAAATTGCTTCTTTATTTACATCTATTTTAACTGATATCATCAAGGTTTCTTCAGATTCAGAAGAAATCTGTGCTTTTATGTTTTGAAACATAAATTATATGTTACTTATTAAAAATTAAATCTAAAGATTTCCAAGCTTCATTTGGGGGGAGGGGTAACTTAAAGACACTTACAATGTTTAAAAAATGAATGGAGATATGTTGAACACTAGATATAATATAATTTTCAACATAATTTTATATGAAATATTATCAATATATGTTTGTGGCACTTTTGTTGAAAAGTTTACTGTAAATGTGTAAATTCATTTCTAGATTCTCTATTTGTTCCATTTGCCTATATGTTTATTTTTATGCCTCAAATTCCTGAGCTAAGTGAATGAGCTTCCTGCTTCAGCCTCCCAAGGAGGTGGGACTGCAGGTGAATGCCCCAATGCCTAGTTATTTTTTCTGTTTTTCATAGAAACAGCATATTGCTCTTGCTCAGGCTGTTCACAATCTGCTGTCCTGGAGTGATCCTTTTCACAATGACACATAATAGTGAAGACCTGGATGTTCTCCTCCAAATATCAGAAACAAGACTAGGATATACCTTCTCACTATTATTAATCAATATTGTACTACAGGTCCTAGCTGGTGTAAATGACAATAAAAAAATATAGACATTATATAGATTTGGAAGAAAATAAAACTTGGTTTGCACATGGCGTACAAATGTAGAAAACTCCCCCCAAATCGTTAAAAAAAAAGCTCCTTGTCTTTGTTCACAGATGACAAGCCCATGTTTAAAATCCTAAAGGAGCATAAGCAAAATAACCTCTTTTTTACTAATGGGCAAGCATAATAGGTCACTAAATACAAATATTAATACACAAAATATAATTGCTTTTCTCTTTACTACCAGTGAACAATTAAAAACGTTATAGCTTTTATATTAAGGCCAATATATTAATTATCAGAGATAAAACTTATAAAATATGTGCAGGATCTATATATAGAAAAAACAAATGCAAGCATGTTACATGTTCATGGCTTGGAAGACTCAATATGGTAAATAAGTCAATTCTTTCCAAAATGATCTATAGATAGTAAGCAATCCAAAGTAAAAGTCTCAGCGAGCTATTTTGTGTATATTAACATCTAAAATTATATGAAAAAAAAAAACACCAAAAAACAAGGCAGTAACAGAATGACAAATAGTATACCAAAGAAGAGAAAGAAAACTGGAAGAAAGACATTACTGAACTTGAAGATTGACTATGAAACCAGAGTAATCAAGAAAGCATTCTGTTTGTGAAAGGACATATTTGACAATGTAAAAAACTAGAGATCCCTGAAATAGACCCTTACTGAGAGAGAGTCCACTGATTTTTGAAAAAGAAGGAAATGCAATCAGTAGACAAAGAATAGTATTTTCAAAAATGGTGCTAGAACATTTGGGCATCTAACTACCAAAAAGAAAAAAAAAAAAATCTAGAGACAGACATTACAACTTTCACAAACATTAACCAATAATGAATTATGGACTTAAATGTGAAATGCAAAACTATAGAACTCTAGAGGAAATGAGGAGAAATCTAGAAGATGTTGAATTTAATGATGAGTTTTTTTTAATATAAAACATTAAAACCATCATAGATGAAAGGAACAGGTGAGCTTTATTAAAATTAACAACTTACACTGTGTGAATTACTTTGATATAGGAGCAAAAAGATAAGCCACAAATTGGAAAACATGTTTCTGTTAAAAACTTATATCCAGAATATACAAAGAACTCAGTACTCAACCATACAAAAATGAACAGCCAAATTAAAACACGGGCAAAGGTGTAAACAGACACCTCATCAATGGAGATACGCAGATGGAAAATAAACATATGAAAAAATACTCAACATGTGGACAAAGATTCGAAACTCTCACTCTGTCCTGATGTGAGGGAAAAATGATACAGGGAGGATGGGTGGAGGGAGGGTGATTGGTGGGACCACATCTACAGTGCCTCTTACAACGGTACATGTGAAATTTACTAGGTATAGAATATAAATGTCTTAACACAATAACTAAGAAAATGCCATGAAGGCTACGTTCACTAGTTTGATGAAAACATTTCAAATTGCATATAAAATGAGCACATTGTACCCCATGATTGCATTAATGTACACAGCTATGATTTAATAATAATAATAATAAAATGACACAGCCAGTTTGGCGAACAGCTTGACATTTTCTTATAAAGCTAAATACAGTAATTAATATTACTACAGGATCTAGAGAGAAAGGACACCCAGGAAGAGTGTGTTCTGATCTAGAAGGACAAAGGCTTCTCACAGAAACTCAAGGACACTTCTGCAAAGTCCTCCCCATGGTAACTCAGCTCTTAAGAATTTGTAAAAGCTTAGCTTCCCGGAACCTGGAAACTAACGCTTGCTTCTGCTTCTGTAAACCCTGCACATGCTTTGAAACCTCCAATGAGGGATAATATACTAATTCCTTTGTCTGCCTACTTGTGAGTCCTATAAAAGGACAGGGACAGAGCTGATCAGGGGAGTTTGGCCACCTTGGACTCTAGTCCACCAGCTCTCCGCTGGCTGGAATAAAGCTCCTTCCTCCTTCAAACACAGGAGTTTGGATGAATCTTTCTCTCCATTGGGCCTTGTTTTCCTGCAACTCGAGCAGTTGCACTTCTAGGTGTTTACCCGAATGAATCAAAAACATGTGTCCACCCCCAAAAGCCTACTTTTTAATGTTTACAGTAGTTTTATTCATAATTTCTCCAAATAGGGAATAACCAAGATATCCTTCAGTAGGTAAATGGATAAACTATGGTACATTTGCTAAATGAAATATTATTAATGAAAAAAGAAAAGAGCTATCAAGCCTTTTCTTGATGAAATATGAAGGACAATTTAATGCATATATTTTTCAGTGAAAGAAGCCAGTCTGAAAGGCTACAGCATCTTAAGAAAATTTATCTACGATTATAGTGAGCAAATGTTGCTGGATTGGCAAATTAACTCAGATTTTTGTGAATTCTGGAACTTCAATTTTTACTCCAACATATTGCTATGAAAGACTGTTATAAATTTGCTAGAAACTCATGGATGTTTTTCTAAATCATGATACCCTAATGTACTACAGCAGAAAGAAAACTTGGAAATAAGTAACTATGGTGTTACACTCATCTGTGTGGAGACTGAGACTTCCGATGTGACCTCCATTATCAGGCCGTCTTCAACTCTGCATACTGGAAGATCCAGTGACGTGTCAGGGACCTTTCATAGTCACCTATGTCCTTATCCCTATACATTCTTTGAAACATTTATTCTTGCTTGGTAATCTAAAGAGAAGCCAGCATTACCAAGGTCTAGCAATTTGCCATTGAAACTTGTGAAAAACTTAATAAATATGTATTAAATGTGTCTGGAATAAATGGAATCATTTTAAATAAAAGACTTCAGATAGGCCCTCGGGAACTACGGACCAGTATGCCTCACATCCTTAAGTGACAGACCGTAGAATGTGTAATAATATTTAGATCCTTTAACACTCAGTGAGTTTCCTGCTTGAAGAATTGCAGAACTGTTTCTACACAGGAAATCATGCTTGTCTCACTTACCAAATGATTTGAGGACACGATTAAGTGCAGAAATGATTAGACTTTAATATTTTTTTGGGTGTTTCTTTATGCAAAGACAATATTTATATGCACAGGTATGGAACTAGAAATAATGTTTTACTATATGAATCTCTCTTAACATGCAAAATGAAAAGGTATAATTTTTTTGTGTGTGTGCCAGCGGCTGTGGAAGAAGGGATGGGGAGGTTTGATTTAAAGGGACTTTGGTATGTTCAAACATACAAGATGAATGAATCCTGGAGATTTACTGTATAGCACAGGGTCAATATTTAACAATAATGAATTTTATACTTAAAAGAATGCTAAGAAGGTAAATTTGATGTTAAGTGTTCTTTTAATAATAATAAAGTGAGCAGGAAGAGATTTGGAGGTGATAGATACACTTATGGCACAGAATGTGTTGGTGTTTCATGCACAGATACTTGGCCCAAACTCATCAGGTTATATATGTACAGCTTTTTGTGTATCAATTTTACATCCATAAAGTGGATTAAATTTTTATAATCACTATGCAAAAGAATTATAAAATGAATTATAAGTATTTATCATAAGTGAAATTTTTTTAATAATGTTTTAAATAAGTTTATATATAATTTAATCTTATATCCAAAATTTTATATCAAAAATATAAAAATACATGAATGAAACATTTTATGGTTCTTTTTCACACTGTTTTTGAAGCTGGTGTGATTTTCACAGCAAATCACGATGTGGACTGGCCACATTTTGTGTGCTCATTAACCTCATGTGGATAGTGGCTGCCATTTTGAACAGTGCAGACTTATAGCAACACATCAAAGAAGAACAAAACTACTTTTAATGATGCTTGTCAGTTTCTCACAATACCAGAATAAATGTCACAAGTATGGCGTTCAAGATTATATGAAAAGATGTAGTCCACAGCAAGCTAACAACACTCCCACAAATGTTTCAAATGGGCAAAAAAAGACCCCTGATCACTTAATCAACATGCAATATACTGTGTTCTCCCTGAGAGTTTGTGTCTTCTGCACATCTACAATTCTCAAAATATCTGTTGAGTGAATAAATAAGGAGAAGAGCCCACATTGGTCCCCTTAGTTCATAGGTGGTCAGTCTCTACAACAAGATCTCATCCTGCTCTCAACAAATACTCCCCAGACCAAGCTACCCCAGAATCAGACAGAAGTCCTCTCCTTCTGCTTCTTTGCTGCTACTGTTCACTAGTTCAGAAGACCCTGCAGGTGAAAGGGTTTGTGATTCTTCAGATCCTGGACCCTGATTATCTATTTCTTGTCCAATATCACAAGAAAAAATGAGGGGAGGAAGAAAGAATAGCAGCAGAAAGGTGATGAAATCAAAGAAAGAAAGATGAGGGAAAGAACATAGGAACATAATAAATAAGCAAAAGTAAAAAAATACAGATATGTAGTAACAGAAAAGATGAAATTTGTCTAATTTTTCTTTCTTTCTTTCTTTTTTTTTTTTCTTTGCAGTTTTTGGCTGGGGCCAGGTTTGAACCCACCACTCAGGTATACAGGGCTGGCGCCCTACTGCTTGAGCCACAGGCACTGCCCCTCTAATTTTTCTTGATAAAAAATTCAAATAAGTCCTTATTTTTCCTCTTAGGGAAGAACACAGCTTCTCAACCACTGGTGATTCTTCTCTTAACCAGCCATTCTTGAAAAAATTAAAATACACAGGCTCAGCACCCATAGCTCAGTGGTTAGGACGCTGGCCAAATGCACTGGGGCTGGTGGGTTTGAACCTGGCCTGAGCCTGCTAAACAACAATGACAACAACAACAACAAAAATAGCCGGGCACTGTGATCTCAACTATTTTGGAGGCTGTAGAAAGAGAATTGTTTAAGACCAAGAGTTTGAAGTTACTCTTAGCTGTGATTCCATAGCACTCTACTGAGGGCGACATGTTTCAAAAAAAAAAAAAAAAAAAAAGGAAGAAAGAAAAAGAAAAAAATTAAAATACCCAGCCAATTTAAAAATTATTAACTTTGTCTAAGAAATTTTATTTTCAGTTATTCTTATAATATGGAAAATAATAACTGGACATCAGTTATAATGTAAAATAAGCAGTTATCTTTATAGACTATTTCCTATAGTTGTCTACATAATTTATTACTTAGTAATAATAAAAATTAAAATTTACCTTCCATAATCAAGGTAAATGAAAGTTCAATAAAATGAAAACTCTGTGACACTAGTAAGCCAGGTCATTGAGTCTTGACTTACTCATTGGTAACACTGGGGTCAAATGAAATAATAAACAGAAAGAACCCAAATACCAGTCCAATACTGACCCAGGACTTAATATTATTTATATAACTTATAAAATACAGTTGAAGAGGAGTTGCTAGATGAAAGATAGTATCTTATCTCCAGAGTAGCATCAAAAATTAAATACAGAGATTCTCTCAATGAAGGGAGGTTTGTGAGCATCTTTTGTAGGAGGAAGAGTTATGGACTGGCTTGTTTATGTTATGTTTCATTGTTCCTAATTTAAGTGCCCTTTATCTCTGTTTTGGAAACCCCCAGGTATCTCAGAAGAGTCATTTAGAAAAGTCTGGATCACCTCGTCACTTAAGCGGGTTCTTGTTCTTGTTCCTAAAATTCTCAAAGTCTAAGGTCTTATTATTCTGCTCTTAAAAAAGTCCAGTCAGTACTTAATACTAGTCATTTAAAAAGCTACAATGGGAAAGGCATCAAGCTGGGCAGGCTCTAACCTTAAGGCATGAAGGGAAGGAACCGAGTGAATAAATAGGAAAGTAGATAGAGAATGTGCAGTGTGGTATTGTAAAACTGACGAGGAATATCGCTGAAGTACTCACAATTACAGAGAGAACTGATTTTGTGAACTCAGGTATTTGTCAAATTCTAGAAAATATGAAGGGTTTCCTATCACCATCACTCATAAAATAGATGATTGCCTGTGCAGTGGTGTTCACTGTTTACAGTTCCTAAGAATCAGATTTACACACACCCACGTCTTCATTGCCCCATTGAAAAATGAGCTTCATTGTGCTGATGTCAGTGGTTGTTCTTCATTGCTTGAAATGCTATTAAGGGATTTGTATAGTTACAAATGATTACAGATTTCCTATTTGTATAATTATCATCTTTGGCAGATTACAAAGTGTTCTGGGCTGTTGTGCATACATTTATTCTTTTAGTTTTGGAAAAATTCATTCTTGTTTTGAAGTAATTTGCTGCATGAAACATAATTAAAAAAAAAAAAAAAAAAAAGGAGCGCATGTCTGATAGAGCAGATCTAGACTAATCAACCTTAGAACAAATCGTGTGAAGATCTGCATGCTTTGGTTCTTTGTTTGAAGTCCTGAAGTTAATGTAAGGGTAAGTTGAACAAATAAAGTAACCTTGGAGCAGTGTTTGAAAGAGGCTGTCAAAGTAGCTGGGTAGATGTTTCCCAGGATTATTAATTAAGGAGATATTTAAGAATAGTATTATTAGGCCCAATGATTATCAATGAAAATCACTCACCACCATGAGGGTAAGTTTCATATTTATTTCTTAAAAACCCTCTCCCCTAAATATGTTTTTTCTGGTTTTAGGCTTATATATCTTAATATCATAAATTATTTCCATGCAGTAGCATGAAGAATTCCCTCCTGTAATTTTCTCATATTTTGCATGTATTTGCTTAGTTTGTACTAAGTAGCTTTAAAATGTCAAAAAATAGGCCAGGAGCAGTTGCCCATGCCTGTAATCCTAGCAATCTGGGAGGCTGAGACAGCTGGATCTCTTTGGCTCAAGAGTTGAGGACCAACTGAGCAAAACTCGTTTCTACTAAAAATAGAAAAACAACCTGGGGTGTCGTGGCAGGTACCTATAGTCCCAGATATGTGGGAGGCTGAGGCAAGAGGATCTCTCAAGCCTAAGAGTTTGAGGTTACTGTGAGCTACGACTCCATGGCACTCTACCCAGCGTGCCAGAGTGAGACTCATTTCAAAAACAAAAGAAAAAAGCCAAAAATACCTTCTATGCACTAAAATTTTATTTGCCCTAAGAATTAGTAATTCTGTTGGCTTTTTGCTCACCATTCTTGAGATTTCCTTGCAAATACAGGTAAATTATGAAAATATTTTATTTCTAGGCTTTTTATACACAAATTATAGTATGACTTTGAACTTGGTGTACATTATTTTTTATGTAAGAATACATTTCAATCAAGAGTAGAACTGTGTTTTGGAAACTTCTCGGGTTCAAAATTTTTACATTTTTATCCAAAATAGCAAATTTTAAAAATTATTTACTTATCATTTCTCTATTGTTCCGTATATCTGGACATCCATGACTTAGTTTTCTATCTTTATCCATTAGCCTATTTATCAAATGCCACAGTTAAAGTTACTACAGATTCATAGTATGTTTCATTTTCTGTTACAGTAAATCTCTCTTTTTCTCTTCTTATTCATAATTATCTATTAGTTTTTAATTATTCTTACATGTAAATTTTAGGGTTAACTTAATGTGTGGAAAGACAATCTAAATAGGATTTTTGCAAGAAAAGATAATTATCATTTTTATAATATTGTGCATTTCCACACATAAAATAGGTGCAAAATAGGGGCATCTCTTCATTTGTATTATTTTTTAAGGCTTCCATATTAATTTTCTCCATAAGATTATGTTTATCTTCTACTAACTTTATATCTAATGGTCTTGGGTTGTATTTGTTTTGCTTTTGATAATCAATATTTGGGTAAAATTTGTGAATGTTCAACAAGGAACATCTTTATTTGGTGTTCTAAGTAGAGAAGGAAGAAACAAGGAAAAAACTGATCTCATGAGAAGATCTCTGAAGAATTAAACTTTTTCAGTAGATCCTTGAATCTAATCAGCAGAACTTAGATGATAGGGCATTTTACATTTGTTTACTCCGAAAATTCAAATAGCATAAAAATAAAGGGTGGGAGAATTGAAAGAAGGAAAAAGAGAGTCATTTTTGTCATACCAAAAAAAAAAAAAAAAAAAAAAAAAAAAAAAGACAAAAAAAAAGAAGATAATGGGGATACTTTTTTTTGGATTCTGATTTGAACATAGAAACAGTAAAAGGACATCTTTGAAAATAATTGGGAAAATTTAAGGATGCATATTAGATGGTATCACAGAATCATTGCTAATGTCATAATTTACTATTTTATTAGCCATACTAATGTGTTTAAGGTAGAATGACAGGATGCCCAATTTATCCTTAAAAAAATAAAACAAAAGCCAAGAAACACACCCACATGAAACTCCAGAGAGTGTGCATAGGGATTGAATGTGTTTTTTCCTAGAGATTAGTAAAAAGAGAAACATGGCTGAAAAAATCTAAGTAAGTTTGAAATTAGGTGAAAGTACTACATAGATTTAATTATACATATTATTACCTCTCTAGTTCCTATATATTCGAAGATTTATAATAAAATTAAAAATTACTAAAATTCTGCATTCAGTTTGCCTTTTCAAGTGTCTTTCTGTAATTGGTTGCTGTACTGAAAGACTCAAATTAGAAATTGTAACCAAAGTATTACAATCATAACTTTATAATAATCAATATCTGGGGCTCAAAACTCAAATTGAAAAATAAGCTAAGGATACGGTCAGGAAGTCAGCAAAAGAAAAATAATTTTTTTCACACAAAGAAATATTTTTAACTTCATCCACATGAAAATACTGTAAAACTCAGTGATTAAAACAGCATGGTTTTGACACAAAAATAGGGACTTAGATCTAAGGAACAGAACTGAAAACCCAGAGATGAAACCAGTCTCTTACTGTAATCTAATCTTGGATAAACCAAACAAAAGTATACACTTGGGAAAATAATCCCTTTCAATACATGGTGCTGGGAGAGCTGGAGAACCACATGTAAAAGGCTGAACTGGACCGACACCACCCACCACTTATAAAAATCGACTCATGGTGGGTAAAAGTTTTAAATCTAAGACATGAGATGACAAAAATTCTAGAGGAAAGCATGGGAAAAACTCTAGAGGACATCAACCCATGGAAAGATTTTACAAAGAAAATGGCACCAACAAAAATAAATGAATGGAATTTAATTCAGCTATAACGACAGCCAAGGACACAGCAATCAAAGCAAATAGACAACCTTCAAAATGGGAAAAATAATTCCCGTGTTATGAATATGACAAACGATTGCTAACTAGAATCTACACAGAACTCAAATTAATCAACAGATAAAGAACAAACAATCTGTCTCTGGGAAAGAGACATGAACAGAAGCTTCTTGGAAGAAGGCAGGCGAATGGCTAACAAACACATGAAAAAATCCTCATCATCCCTAATCATCAGATAAACGCAAATCAAAACCACGCTGAGATATCACCTTACCCCAGTGGGAATATCTCACAGCACAAAATCTCAAAGTCGCAAATGTTGGTGTGGATCTGGAGAGAAGGGAACACTTTTACACTGTTGGTGGGATTGCAAACTAGTACAGCCTTTATGGAACAAAGTATAGAGAATCCTCAAAGAGTGAAATGTAGACATTCCATTTGCTCTCACAGTTGGGTGACTAAGAATCTACCAGAAAAAAAGAAATCATTTCATCACAAGGACATTTGCCTTACAATGTTTATTGCTGCTCAGTTCACAATTGCCAAGAACTTGGAGCAAGCCAAGTGCCATCGACCCACAAACAGGCTAATAAACTGTGGTGTGTGTATTCCATGGAATACTAGTCAGCTATGAAAAAGATGGTGACTTTACACCTTTTGTATTTACCTGGATGGAGCTGAAACACATTCATCTTAGTAAAGTATCACAAGAAGGGAAGTGAAAGTGTCCAATGGACTCAATACTGATATGAACCTAATAGAAAAGCAGCTACCTGCCCACACAAAAGAATAAAACAAGTATATTTGAGTGGGAGGTGGGAAGAGGGAGGGGGATGAGTAAGTTCTCACCTGATGGACACTGCCTGAACTACAACTTGAACTTTACCTTAGAAAAATAAACAATGTAACCTCATTATTTATACCTTCATATTAACCTGAATTTAAAAAGAGAACTTTTTCTGAAACTAGATCAAATAAATCAAACCTTAGAGAATTTTATTTTTTAACAGTTGTATTTTTGTGAATTTATTAAAAATAAAGCTAACGATATGAAGTAAAAAATACTGTGCAATATACATTTTCCTACACGATTAATGGTATTAAATGTTTGCTCTCACCCAGTGCTGGCCACAATTGAGGGAAACATACATTCTCAGAGGGAGAGTGAATCACTGTATCCCTTAGAATGATACCTTGGTATTAAATCATAATTTATCGGACAGAATTACATGTATTTGAAACACCATGTATACAATGTCATTGATCTTATAGTGATTAGAACAAAGATTAGACTAAACATGTGTATTTATTAGTAGAGGACTAACAAACATTTGCATATGTGTATGTGTATTATTATCAACAAAGTGAATTATTTAAAGATAATTAGAACATTATAGGGACAAATATAGACTAATTTCCAAGATATGTTATTGAAAATAATAAGATAAAAACAAATGTGTAGAGGATAAATGTGTAGACGACAATATACATGTGTGTATGGGTCTGTGGTTGTCACAACAGCCTGAACAACTTATCACGGTATGTGAAATTTCTATTCTGAGCTACCTGAGATCATCTTGTCATTAATACTTAAGCAAAATGCCCAGATGCAAGGTATTTACTCACTCATTTCCTTATTTGAGGTAGCAAAGGAAATATTATTAAATATTAAAGAAAAGTGATTACTTTGTCTAAAATGCACATAACATTTAAAAATCAATGTCATTATGATTCAAGAGCTGATACCAATAAGTTTCTCCAACTCTTCTTTTCTTAGTATGAATTTCTTATAAGTCAGAAAAATCTATTTTGTTGCCATTCCATGAATAAACTTACGTTAATAAAGTATAGTTGAATTTACAACTAAACTTTAGACAAGTATACTTACAGACCACCATGGAAAGAATTGTCTTTATTTCATATCTATCAGAAAATCTCTTCAAACGTAGGCAATAAAAGGGTGAGATTAACTTACAGTTTTGACCTGTATTAGACACACATTTATAGAATCCTCATTCAGGTGGCACTGTGGCTCAAAGGAGTAGAGCACTGGCCCCATATGTTGGAGGTGGCGGGTTCAAACCCAGCCCCGGCCAAAAACTGCAAAAAAAAAAAAAAAAAAAAAAAAAAATTCATTCAAAAAAAATGAATAATATATAATTTGCTTTTGCCTGAATTTGGAAAGTTAAAATTATTGCTGTTGTTGAGTTTTGAGGGGGAAGACATCAAGCTAATTTTTGTAAAAAGCTGTCTGTAAAGTAGAATGTCGCTGTTCAAGACAAGGATTTCACTGACATTAAAAACATAATGCTAATCCATTCGTGGATTGATGGGCACTTGGGCTTTTTCCATGATTTAGCAATTATGAATAGGGTTGCAATAAACATTCTGGTGCAAATATCTTTGTTAGGATGTGATTTTTGGTCTTTTGGGTATATGCCTAATAGGGGAATTATAGGATTGAATGGCAGATCTATTTTTAGATCTCTACGTGTTCTCCATATATCTTTCCAAAAGGAATGTATTAATTTGCATTTCCACCAGCAGTGCAGAAGTGTTCCCTTTTCTCCATATCCACGCCAACATCTCTGGTCTTGGGATTTTGTGATATAGGCTAATCTTACTGGAGTTAGATATCTCAAAGTAGTTTTGATTTGCATTTCTCTGATGATTAAAAATGATGAGCATTTTTTCATGTGTCTGTAGGCCACGTGCCTGTATTCTTCAGAGAAGTTTCTCCTCAGATCCCTTGCCCAGCCTGCGATGGGATCACTTGTTCTTTTTTTGCTTATACGTTTGAGTTCTCTGTGAATTCTGGTTATTAAACCTTTGTCGGATACATAACCTGCAAATATCTTCTCCCATTCTGAGGGCTGTTAGCTTGCTTTACTTACTGTATTCTTGGCTGTACACCATGGAATATTATGCAGCCTTAAAGAAAGATGGAGACTTTACCTCTTTCATGTTTACACGGATGGAGCTGGAATATATTCTTCTTAGCAAGGTATCCCAGGAATGGAAGAAAAAGTATCCAATGTACTCAGCCCTACTATGAAGCTAATTTATAGTTTTCACATGAAGGCTATAACCCAGTTACAACCTAAGACTAGGGGGAAGAGGGAAAGGGAGGGTAGAGAGGAGAAAAGTGGGGAGAGGGAGGGGGATTGGTGGGATTACACCTGTGATGCATCTTACAAGGGCATATGTGAAATTTAGTAAATGTGGAATGTAGATGTCTTAGCACAATAACTAAGAAAATGCCAGGAAGGCTATGCTAACTAATGTGATGAAAATGTGTCAAACAGTCTATGAAACTAGTATATGGTGCCCCATGGCCACATTAATGTACACAGCTATGATTTAATTAAAAAAAAAAAGAAAAAACAAACAAAAAAACATAATGCTAGTCACAGTTGATCTGTTCATTGTGATTCATTACTTAAGTACAGCATTTACATTTTATGCATAAAAGGATGCGGTTATAGAATTATTTGTTATACTAAGAAAGTAACATTACTTCACTAGATGCAACAATGAAAACACTTCCTAAATTCATACTTTGTAAGTGGTTTGTGATATCAGTCATAGGAATAAAAAACCTTAAATGTGCTGTCTTTGGCTTAAACAATGCTTCAAAATGTTTATGTGCACATCACATTCTCTATTCTTATCAATAAAAGAAGTTTTGGAGAAAAAAAACAGAAAATAATGAATATTCTTGAACTTCTTTGGTATATAGATCTAGCTATGTGGAGCCATGGAGCCCAATTATGCCTGGATACCTCAATATGTACCCCAGTATGTTCACTCAGATTAATTTTTATGTGGTCATAATTATGATAATATTAATTATATTTAATCTGGAAGTTATAGTGTGCTACTAAATTTTTCAGCTGAGACTTTATTGGTATAAATGTAAGAAATTTGAAGTAGAAACAATTTAGTGAGTGGTTGTCTGTGTTCATCAAATGCCATTCTAGGAGTTGAGTGAACATTAGAAATTCACTAAGGCCTTCATCCCAAATGCAATCATAAATAAAAGAAAACAATACAAATGCAATATTTCATATTGTACGCCAAAGATATTTATTAGTTCTTCTTGCATGATATTTATTTGGGACTTTGAAGAGGGGTGCTCACTGGAAATAAGGACATATGTGATTTCGAAGACACATGCAACTGTCTATAAGCAGAGAAAACTCTTAACTCTGGGTAAATGGTTGTGTCAGTGAAAACTATAAATTACCATGTTAATGTCACTGCTTTAAATAGAAACTGATTCAAGTAATTTATAATTCATGGTATTAAAATCTGATAATTTTTCCTCAGCCTTTTCATGGTCTTAGCAAGTCAAATTTCAAAGTTTTAATGTAAATGGAAATCTTGAATCAAAACAGAATCTGGAAGACCCAATTTAATCATGTGCTTTGAAATTTAAGCATATTAAGATGTGGCATTGTTAAAACTTACATTTTTTTGGATTCCTATTGCATAAAATGTACACTAATGCTGTCTAGGAGATATTATACAAATTAAATAAGTCGAATGCAATCTATTTTCTTTAACTGGAAGATCCAAAAAAAAAAAAAATCAAGAATTACAATAATGCCCTTGGGTCATCTTTTCAAAGATGAAAAAAACACTTTTTTATGAATTACATATTTATATATATAAACTAATATAACAAGTACTCACAGATAACTGAATATACTACAATTTTATTTCCTATCCCAAATTGAAGAAAAGTTTCAGAATTATTAATAGACACTCTCCTTTCAAATGGAATTCATTCTATATATATACCCAACCACTTTTCATTCATTCAACAATTATCTTTTAACTTTGATATTTAAGGCATAGAAAAGACAGAGGGTGGAACGGAGTGTTAGTCAGTGTTCTCCTGAAAGGCAGAACAAAATGAATGGGTAGACAGGTAGGTAGGTAGGTAGATAGATACACTGATAAAGTTGTAGATATTGATCTATGACAGGATATTTATTAGCAGAATTTCCTCAAGCAATTATAGAGGATGGGAGGTCTTAGAATAGGCTGTTTGCAAACTGAGGAAGAGGAGAAGGCAGGAGTGTCACTCATTCTTAGCTCAGATGCCTTAGAGTCAGGGAACAAGTGGTATGATTCTCCGTCCAAGGGTGAAGGGCTGGAACCCCGGTGACCACTGACTAATGTTAGTCCCAGAGTCCAAAGTCTGAAGACGAAGTTCTGATGTCCACAGGCAGGAGAAGAAGGGGGTCTGGATCTAGCAAAGACAGTGAATTCACCTTTCCTTCTGCCTTTGTGTCATTTCCTGGTTATTAACCAATAATTTTTACTCAGTTCACAGAATCAAATGTCAATCTGTTCTTAAAACATTCTCACAGTCACAAAGAAACAATACTTTACCAGTTATCTGGGTGCCTATTCTTTAATCTAATTAAGTCGACACCTAAAATAAACCACCACAGAAAAATATATATATCTAAATGTTTGTTAACGTCATATTTAATTCATTCAACAAATACTTCTTAGAAAAGAAATATACATCATATACATGAGTTTGGAATAATTAAGTTGGTGAACTCAGCCTAGAAAAAAGTACTACCTATCTTATTGCTCACCATATCACCGAGGGGAGTATGATGGAGGTGGCTTTAGGATATTCAGCAATGAGGTTTTTAGTACTTTTTCTAGGATGAGTTCGTGAACTTAATTGTCAAGCTTCATATGGCAACAGATCTGATGGCCATTCCAGAAAAAGAGTTCCAATACACTACTGGTGGGACTACAGACTAATACAACCTTTTTGGAAGGGAATATGGAGAAACCTCAAAGAACTGAAATTAGACCTCCCATTTGATCCTGCAATCCCATTACTGGGCATCTACCCAGAAGAAAAAGAAAATACTCCACAGGAATGGAGTAACAAGCTGTGGTATATGTCTCCCATGAAATAGTATTTAGTCATTTAAACAAGATGGAGACTTTTCATCTTTTGTATTAACCTGGATGGAGGTGAACCTTAGTAAAGCATCACAAGAATGGAGAAACAAGAATCCAATGTACTCAATGCTAATATGAAGGCAGTAGATGAGCTCACGCCAATAGTGGGTGGGGGGATGGGGGAGCAGGGGGACGGGGCAAGAGAGGGGATGGGGTGTCATGGTGTGTGGGACACCTCTTGCTGGGGGTGGGACAAGAGTATAAGAGGGACTTTACCTAACAATCACAATCAGTGTGACCTAAGTCTTTGTACCCTCAATGAATCCCAAAGAATAAAAGAAAGGAAAAGAGTCCCAAAATGGCTTTAAAAGGTGGACTAGGTGACGGCATTGGTGCATGCCTTTCCAAGGTGATATTCAGTCATGAGGTATGTAGCACTTCTTCTAGAAAGAGATTGAAAATTGATTGTCTGACCAGATACATCTATATATCCTTAACTGGGCTCCCTGTTCAGAGCATATAATCACCTAAAAATTTCTCAATAGTGAAAGTATTAAATCCGTGAGGCTGGGTTATTCCATGGTATCACAATTGCCCCAAATCTCAAGTGACCTAAAACCATAAAGGTATATTTCTTGTTATTATACTCCCTGGCTATTAAAGGCTGGTTAGGAATGCTGCTCCATCCTATTATAGGGACGCACCCTAGAACTCAGGCTGATACAGCAGCCACATTCTCAGATATCACTGGTCCCTCGGGCAGAAAGGAGTAAAACAAACAGATGAAATCATTTCCAATAGATAATTTATTCATGATAGCTACCAAGTAAGTTATGTCAGTGACACAAAGATAAGGAAATACTGCTTTTTAAGGCTAAGACATTTCAGTGTTGAGAAGGAAGAATAGTTTTTATATTGCCTTCTGAAAGTCAAACCCCTCCCACACTTGATCTGATATGAAATTTAGGAAGAATTCAGGGACACAAAATCCTAGTGGTTTCCAATCTGATATCTAAAAGCATTTTGAAAGTGATTTATTTGGGGACATTGAAAATGAGGTGGAACAGTATGGAAGGAAATCTACTGACTTAAAGCTAAAGTCTGAAGTAACTTTAAAATAATCACATAGCTGTCTGTAGGCAGCAAAATTCCACACCCTGTTAACGCCTTCTGAAGCATTGCTAGCTGAATATTAAGACGGTTCCGCACTCTAATGTACACAAAGAAATAAGTAAAATGAAACACATAGGAATTGATTAGCTGTTTTAGTATTAATCTATGTTATTCCTACGAGGAATTTTGCTGTGTATTTACAACAGTAAAGAATTCCTTAAAGAAATCTATTAACATTTGCTCGTTGGTGAAACAGACTTGCCGGGATATAACACTGAAAGCAATTCAATGTAGAGAGTTCACAGTGATCTCCTGTCGAAGCTCGAATTGCCCCTGAGACGCTCTGCAGTGTGGGCCATCAGTCAACCAAAACAAACAGACAAATGTGCTTCCGTCTCCTCTTCATTTTCCAAATTGGCTTGAAAGGGGAAGGAATATGAATAGCTGTTATGAAAACTTTGCACATTCATTTAATTGTATAATCTCTCAGATAAAAATTCCAGTCGTCATAGCACATGACTAGGTACTATAATAACAGCAAGAAACAAATTAATATTAAATACTTGATTTTTTTTTTTTTTTTTTTGAGACAGAGTGTCACTATGTCACCCTCAGTAGAGTGCCATAGCATCACAGCTCACAGCAACCTCAAACTCTTGGGCTTAAGCAATATTCTTGCCTCAGTCTTCCAAGCAGCTGGAACTACAGGCACCCACCACAATGCCGGCTATTTTTCTGCTGCAGTTGTCATGGTTGGTTAGCTAGCCGGGGCTGGGTTCAAACCCACCACAAATGGACTAGCAAATTGTGGTACATGTATACCATGGAATACTATGCAGCCTTAAAGAAAGATGGAGACTTTACCTCTTTCATGTTTACATGGATGGAGCTGGAACATATTCTCTTTAGCAAAGTATCCCAGGAATGGAAGAAAAA
>CAUYPK010077871.1:0-18122 GCA_963574355.1 Loris lydekkerianus | reverse complement strand
TGATCCTTGGGGGAGTTTATCTACTCTGATTATTCATATTGCCAGAGTTTTTCTGTTGATTTCACCTCATGATTGTTTTTCACCATTGCCTCTGGCAGTCCTCAGAGTTGGGGAGGTGTCTCTCCAAGGTTAGAACCCAGTGCGTTCACTCTATTGTTGCTGGATCTTTGTAGGGAGTGACCCTGTGTAGTTCCTCTGGGGCTGCTATAGCTAGGGAGTTCTAGTTGTGGAAGCAGCTCCGGTGTGTAACACACCCAGATCCAGCAACAAGGCTGGAAGTGGTGCGCATGGTTCTGGGAGTCCCTGGTGCCCAGTGACTTTGGCACAGAGAGCCCAAGGCTCCAGCAGTCTCTGGCCAGGAGAAGGGTTCTGCGCAGAGGCAGGAAGGACTCCAGAGGACACACAGCTACCAGAGTTTCTGGCCAGATGAACGGGCTAGTGTGGAGGCTGGGAGGACATAGGGGGAAGACACAGGGTTGCATGGCTCCCGCAATTCCTGGTCAGGGAATGCAGAGGCCCGGTGGGTGCAGGTCACCGGTCGGGGGTCGCTGCACAGCTCTTATGGAGGTCTGGGCGGCGCCAAGAACAGGAGTTTGAGGTTGCTATGAACTGTGACGTCACCGCACTCTACCTAGGGCAACAACCCAAGGCTCCAATGTGCCAAAACTGTCTCACTCTGCCCCTAAGGATTAAGGCTGTAAGGCAGCTCAGTCCCCGCCTTTAGGCTGCTCAGTCACTAGGTTACTTTGTCCCACCCAATCCTTGCTCTGGGACCCTGAGAGCAGAGCTTGCCATGGCAGTTCTCTGCGCCCAGCTCAGTGGCTCAGTCTGGGGCCCCAGACAATGCCCAAAGTTCTCCACACTCCTGCTCAAGCTCTCCCCAAGGCAATTCAACTGAGTGCCAAGTCCAAGAACACCAAAACAGTTCACAGGTAAGGCCTTTCCGGTTTGCAGTCTCACTGCTGCTTGTACTTACAGTTGCCGGCGTGATTAGGTTGATCAAACACACGCAACCACTTGCCAGTTTTCCAGTTTTTGTCCTCCTCTTGGGGTCCAGAAGTCCGTTGCTGGCTCCCTGTATCCTCAAAGGGATGATTATAGGCAGATCCCACCAGCCAGAGATGCCTGGAGTCTTGTCTCCCCAGACTCACCGTGCCCAGTTGCAGGGAAGCTGTTTCTCAGCCACCATCTTTAATCTCTTCCTATGGGAGGATTTTTAAACTTACCATATTTACAAATACACAGTTCTTAATTCTTAGGACTACCCTGAAGGGCATTATTGTCTTCATTTTATCAGTGAGGAACCAGAGACCCAGATTACGGGCTTTGCCTTTCTTTCCTTACTCCTAATCTAGCACTCATTTTCTTTTTATTTTTTGAGACAGAGTCTCACTTTGTCACCCTCTATAGAGAGCAACCTCCAGCTCTTGGGCTTAGACGATTCTCTTGCCTCAGCCTCCTGAGTAGCACCAGCCAGAACGCCTGGCTATTTGTTGTTGTTGTTGTTGTTGTTGTTGTTGTTGCTGCAGTTTGGCTGGGGTAGGGTTTGAACCCACCACCCTCGGTATATGGGACCGGCGCCCTACTCACTAAGCCACAGGCACCACCCCCCTACTGCTCTTTTTCTATTACTAAAGTGGAAGAAAGAGGCATAGGCATTGTTGGGCTCATGAGTAGGTTCTGAAAGATGGAGCTGGGGGACTGGGAGTAAGTTTAAGGGTCCCTGTGCCCCAATCTGTTATATCTCCCCGATCTCCGGCCTCAGTTGGGAAGGCATCTTTCTCTAGATATCTTCTGGGTACCCCCCTCCCCAGTGACCCACACAGACACTTTCTTCCTCTTCTTGCTCAAAGGCACCTACCTGTCTAGACCAGCCACTCAGGCTCTGCTTTCCTCCTACCCCCCCCCCCCACACACACACACACACACACAGGAATGTGTGCAGCTTTCGGAGGTGACTAACAGGTCCAGGTTCTGGAGCCTGGGCATCCCATCATCACAGCTTTACAAAACCTTATGGTTTTTTCCTTTAGTGATGAGAGTGTACCTTGATAACATTTATTTAGTACCTACTGCACACCAGGAAGTTTCCCTGTAGGTAGATACCATCCTTATTCCTTTGAGTTTTGTAGGAACTCAAAACTACAGTTTAGAGAGATACAGAAGCCAGTCCAAGCTGCTTAGTGGTGAAGCCCAGAATCATTAGCCTGAACTCCATGGTGAGCTGAGCTTGGGACTCCCATGAAGCCTCTGTGTAGCCCCCTACATCTTCATGCTGCCAAATGTGACATCATTTGGGGGGAGGGGGTCACAAAATTTAGTGTGCCAGGACTCTCAGCCACCTCTTATCAGAAATGTGAATTTACACACACACACCCCAAAAGATTCCAATTCATATTCTGACTCAGTCAGCCTGAACAAGATCTGGAAAGTTATGTTTTGGACACAATAAGCCCTGAGATTATTCTGATGCAGATAGTCCTGACCAAGTCAACCCATTAGAGCAGAGAAGAATGGTCAAAGGAAGAGGTTCTTCACAGGCCTAGAAACCAGAACTAAAATAAATAGAGAGGGAAGCTAGAACGGAGGGGAGAGCTAGCCCCTATGAGAAACCAGCTGGAATCCAGAGCTGAGCAGCAGGCCTGGTGGAGCTGCCTGCAACTTCTAGACAGCAGGTTATAGCCATGGCTGCCTTGGAACCTTCAGCCCCACTTCTTCCCTTTCTTCACACACCAAGCTCAGGCCAAGAAAAACAACATGCTTCCATGTCTGTCTCTACACAGTGCCCTGTGTCAGATGTTCCTCTCTTAGTATTTGCTAATCGAATGGATTAACACACCAAATGACAACCTCCCCTCAACTAAATAGCCAGGCCCTAAACCCAAGAGCCAAGACTGGGCAGTCATCACGGTTTTAATTCATTCTAGAGAAAAGAAGAAGAAGAGAGCGAGGGAAAGAGGGAGAATGGAAGGAGGAAGAAGGAAGGAAGGAAGAGAGGCAGGCAGGAGGGTTAGCTGATTAACTGTCCCCCAAGGAAACACGTACAAACAGATTTTCGACCACTCTCAGTGTTCAAGGCATCTACCTGCCCTGCGCTGGCTTACAATAATCTAATCCATTCATCTTTTAAATTATGAGGGACTTTGCAATATCTTCCTCATTATCTTTTTCCCTACACCCTTAGCCTTTGCATGTTTAATGTTATATTACAGAAGGGTGAAGAAGCAGGACTTTTTTTTTTTATCTCCTTCGTGTACCCTTAGCCTTCTCTCAATAAAATATTTGCAGGGTTTGTGTGCTCGCTCTTTACAAGTTGGAAAGAGAAATTCTTGAGAAAACAAGTAACCAACACGCCGCCCTAACAGAGTCTGGGGCTGACATTTGCAGAAGGTCTTGCTCCCTATTTGACTTCCCAAACTTTGTAAGAGGAGAAGTAGGTATGTAAACCAACCCAGTTTTACTTCCTTATGACAATTAAACAGAATGGAACTCCTTTGGCAAAGTGAGCCCTACAAAGGCTTTGCCTCTTGAAGGACCTGGAATGTCTTATTGATATCAAATGTCCGCTGTCTTCCATTTATAAAGATGATGACAGTGTCCCCTGCTACAGTGCCTCTGGGTGCTATGGGTCAGAATTTGCTCTGAGTTTACTCAGTTCCTTTAGTGCCAAGACAACCCATTTAACAGATGGAGAAACAAATAAGGCAGAGTGTCTTGGCTTCTCCAGGGAGTGACTGTGGCCTCCTTGCTACCACATCCTGTCCACATGCCCACTGCGAGGAGCTAGGACAGAGGACAGTTAGCCTTATGGGTCCTTTTAACTCATCATATCCACTGGCAGGAGATTTTAAACATAGTCATCCAGAGTGCCACTTCCTCTCACTTCTCTGGCCTGATCCTCCCTGCTTTTTATTTTTGGATTGGCAGAAATGTCAGGATGGCCAGGTATCAGTGACAGGAAGTTTGGAACTACAGAATAATTCCTGGGGTATGTGTAACTCTGAACTCCTCACAAGCTCTACTTTCACTGAGCCCTCACAGGATGGGTGAACAGTTAATCCCTTGATTCAATGAAATCTATTTCTGATGCCGGGGCAGCCCAGGGACCAAGGAGAGGCCATAGTCATCACATTGACCCATGCGCCACTTTCCACCTTGCAGATTGTTACTAGATATCAGCAGCAGAGTTTTCCACAATGATAAGCCTCCTACCCATTAGGGAATTTGGCCAAGAAGACATTATTTTCCCTGCAAACTTTTGGCACCTCTCAGCACCAGGTTCTTGGGAGTCACCTGTGAGAGCCATGAAGGTACTAAGAGGGGCTCACTGAGGAATGATTTAGACAGGGGTCCACATTCTTTTCCATTGCCCACTCTGCTACAAGCTTCAGAACAGTCCCAACTTTTCATAATCCATCCTATTGTCTCCTTTCTGTCTTTTTATGTCCGTAAGTTGCCAAGGTGACTTAAACCTGCATTATCCAATGTGGTAACCATTAGCCGCATGTGGTTATTGTGTGCTTGGAAGGGGACCTGTCTTAACTGAGGTGTTCTGTAGGTGTAACATGCACCCCAAATTTCAAAAATGTGGCATGAAAAGAAAGAATTTAAAGCATTTCACATTTTTTATTGATGACATATTATAATGATAATATTTTTGGCATACTGCTTTAATTAAAATATATTATTAAAATTAATTTCATCTGTTTCTTTTTACATTTTCACATAGCTACTAGAAAATTTTAAGTTGCACGTGTAGCTTACACTGTATTTCTACTGGGCTGCGCTGGCCTAGACATTCCAATATTTAAGTCCAAATGACTGCTGCTTGTATTTGTCCAGGCATGTGTTGGGAGTTGTAGTTTTGGAAAGATAGTCCCATGTCCACCTCTCTCATCATCTCCTTTTCATCCCACACCTCATAGAAATGACCTCAGCTAGCGAAGCTGTCAGAAATGCCATCATCACCTCCATGGGTTTGTAATACCCAACTTCCCCCCTTCAGAACAGAAGTTTATTTTGCTGTAATTATCACCAAGGAAGGGTTTGAACTGTGATAGCCCTGGTTTCCAAAATTTAAATAAAGTCACTTCTTGGTGTAAATACTACATTCCCTGGCCATTGCTTGACTCTTTTTTTTAATCCTCATGATTAAGAGAAACATGGCCAAAGTCTTTACGGTCATTGCCTGCTCAGCTCACCCTTGCTACTTTGCATATTTGTCAAGAGATTACATTGTCCAGTTAGGAACCACATGCTTGACTAATAGTGTTATCAAGGTTGGTCTTTGTGAAGTTTTCCAAAACCCTAGTTATGGAAAAACCAAGGACAATCAGAGCTATGTAGAAGGAGAAGGCCTATGCATATATCTTGAATTAAAAAAAAAACTTGGAGCCAGTCACAGCAGCATTGGGGTAATGAGGTATAAATTATGCCAGGCAACATGCAATTGCTTTATTCTTTCCTTTTTTTTTTTTTTTTTTCCTGGCAGAAGAAAATTAGTGTTCAAAGGAACATAAGTAGATGGAGTGCTTTCTGGAATTCTAGAGATGCATTTGACAAATGCCACATGAATCTTGAGAGTGTTCATGGAAACTTGCTCAGAGAAAGGGAGGTGGGCACTGCCTGGGAGCATGAAATTCTCCTGCCCAGAGAAACAGTGCAGGCTGCACAGGCCTCGGGGGCAGAAGCCTTCCCGGGGTCTGTACCCTCTCCCGTGCATTCACTAAGACCTTTAGCTCTCAATGTATCTTAAACTAAAAAATAAATCAATAGCTAAAGTTTAATTATTAAACTTCCAAGATGTTATTTCAGCAAGAGATATTTGGGGACCACAAAATAATCCCATCTTCTTGACTTGCCTTCCAAACTGTTCCAACGCAGGCAGCTTGTGAGGTTGCTCATCACACATCGTACATGCCCAGAGAGCTCCTTCACTAAACTATACATCCTGGTGTTAAAAAAAAAAAAAAATCAACACTCAAATATGTCTGAGCACAGTGGCACACACCTGTAATCCTAACACTTGGGAGGGCCAGGGCAGCCCAGGCAACATAGCAACACCTTGTCTCTACAAAAAAAAATCTTTTTAATTAGCTGGATGTGGTGTCACACAACCTGTAGTCCCAGCTTCTTGGGAAACTGAGGCAGGAAGATTATTTGAGTCTAGGAGTTTGAGGTTACAGTGAGCTGTGATCATGCCCAAGCAACATAGTGAGACTCTGTCTCTTAAAAAAAAAAAAAAAAAAAGAAAGGAAGGAAGGAAGGAAGGAAGGAAGGAAGGAAGGAGAATATGATAAAAAGAAATTTCCATATTAGAATGGAATTAATATGCATTAGCTAAAAATTCATTGTACGGAATTTCAAGTGTCTTTCAAGCACATATTCTAGTAAATGGGTTTCTGTACTTTTTGCTCTTGAACAAACCTGAATCAGCTCTCTGATTTCAGTGTCACCCTCATCTTCAGCCCAATTAGCCATTTATTTCTGAAGCCCAGCTTCTGCACCCCAGGTACTGATTTGGGGCCCGTGTAGTAAAGGGATATTCCACATTCTTCTGCTGAAAAGTGAGAACATTAATGAGGACAGAAGACCAAGTTTGAGGAGAAATGATGAGGTACTTTAGGTTTGAAGGTCAGAGTTAGTTCTAAAGATATACACTGTGGCACCATCATTATCTAGACTCTAGAGGCTGGGAACAACCATGAGAACTCATGAGATGGCCCACAATGAGGAGTGTGAGCTACATGTGGGACTCACCTGAGAAATTCTGATGGGAGGATGGAGAACCCAGAAGCAAGGTATCATGAGAGCCACCGCAGCTGTGGGCTCTGAGGTGCTGGTGGCCA
This sequence comes from Loris lydekkerianus, assembly GCA_963574355.1. Taxonomy (NCBI): domain Eukaryota; kingdom Metazoa; phylum Chordata; class Mammalia; order Primates; family Lorisidae; genus Loris; species Loris lydekkerianus. Next base: position 11,274 of record CAUYPK010077871.1, on the reverse strand, counting down.
GTAGTGGAGCAAAGGGATGGGTTAGTGAAACAGCAAGGTGTCCCATTGGATGCAGGGATTGGGACTCTTACTGACCTTAGAGAGAGTCCTTTAGGTGGCATGATCAAGAAATCAAAGCCAGAAGTTTAATATCAGTTTAAATTATCCAGTGTCACTAATTGTTCCCATTGGTATAGATGATTAAGAATAAATACATAGGCTCCATGCCCATAGCTCAGTGAGTAGGGTGCCAGCCACGTACACTGAGGCTGGCTGGTTTGAGCCCGGCCTGGACCAGCTAAACAACAATGACAACTGCAACCAAAAAAATAGCCAGGCATTGTGGCAGTGCCTGTAGTCCCAGCTACTTGGGAGGCTGAGGAAAGAGAATTGCTTAAGCCCAAGAGTTGGAGGTTGCAGTGAGCTGTGATACCAGGGCATTCTACCAAGATCGGCATAGTGAGACTCTGTCTCAAAAAAAAAAAAAAAAAAGGAATAAATATATAATAGCACCCACCAATGTCAGGGTTCTAGTTTTCACAACGTACTATAGTTATATAAGATAATTATCTTTGGGGAAAGCTGGATGAAAAGGATATAAGGACTCTGTACCATTTTTGCAACTTGTTGTAAGTGAAAATTTTCCAAAATAAAAAGTATTTTTATAAAAAAGTTAGAATGGCAAGGCATTTCCTAAGATTCACATTGGGCTCCACACACAGGCTCTTGCTCACTGGCCCTCACTCTTCCCAGAAGGCAGAAGCCTTTCCCGTCACTCAGCAGTGAACTACCTGCTTCTCACTGGGCCTGGAAGACAGTGAAAATGGCAAGAGTGCCAGTGAGCAGCGTAGGCTTCAGGAGCGTTGGTGGCAGCAGTGCATCCCCTTGAACGTGGCTCTGAGCCTTTTGTCACAGCCTTGGCTGTCACATGTTGTGCCTGCTGGAGATGAAGTCTCAGGGTTGGCATGACTCAGCGAGGGCCCATATGTGTCCCTTCCCTCCACATTTTATGGTCATGACCACTCACCAGAGATCTGCTTTTGTCTCTTTCACTTTCAGGATGCCTCCATTGCACACAGATTCCACATGATGAGAGAGAAACACCCTGAAAAATTCAACAGCAGGTAAGAGGCCTGCAGGCCCAACCCACTCTACCACCCGCCCAGTGTGGTCCCTGGACAGAGGCCTCCCACTGCTCTCCAGAAATGTTCTTGGCTCAGACTGCCCGGGGACTTGGCCTTCCTGCCACATTGCCGGAAGGAGGGTTTCTATTTCCAAGAGAGAGAAAAATAAATAAATAAAACCAGAAACCTGCCGCAGCCTGGTGGCCTAGCCCCTCCCAGAGGATCTGTGCAGAGGGAGGGACGGAAGGCAAGAGGGGGCGTGGAACACACGCCTTTGGGGGCTGGAGGATCTGCTCTTGGCTAACTGAAACCCTCTCCTGGGGCTTGGCTGTTTTCGTGTACAGCGTCTACACCTTCCAACCCCCATAGTTCTTCTGGGGAGGGGTAGAGAGGGTGGAAAGGGCTTCAGCTTCTCTGGGTCTGACCCGGAGGAGGTGGACCAGGAAGGCATCGCCACTGCCTCCCCGGACAGCAGAGGGCAGCAGCAGAGAGGACCCTGCAGAGACAGGCACCCTGAGCCTCAGCCTGGATACCCTGGACCATGTCCGAATGTTAGGCTCAAAAATGAAACCAGATTGTCTGCAAACGAAACCAAACCCTTCACGCTTAAGGAGAGAATTTGCCAGAACTGAGTTGCACCTGGTATATAGCTACCCCTCAGATTGTTAAATTACCTTTCTCCCTTCTTCCTGCTTGCTCTCTTTTTTGGTTAATGTTTACTTTTTCTCTTTGTGCTTTGATGTACTATTTCAAAATGACCACTGGATCCCACCTCCAACCTCAGGTAGGTAGGAAGGAGGATGAATAATAATTAGAACTTGTTCTTTTAAACCTGAAGGAATTGACTTTCATTCAGTCACAGCATCCTAAAAGCAGATGTTAGAATGTTATCTGAAGACATTCATTTAAAGCCCAGCACACTGCCCCACCCCCCAAGAGTTCACCATTTTCATTTCTACTCTTTGCCCTGACCCTATAGTTGGAAGGTTAGCCAAGAAGAAAGTCTTTTTAAGGATTAGAAACTGAACATAACAAAGCTACTTCTGCTTCAGGAAGGGTGATCCACGGGATCTGACAGCAGCTGAACCAGCCTGACTGGAAGGTGCATTCTGTCCCAGCATCAGCATGCTCTTGCTCCGTCACACACACAGACCGTGCCCCTCCAGCCCTACTGCAGCTCTCCCAAATGCACCATGCAAGTGGCTGTCCTCCCAAGGTCTTTTTCACCCCATACACACCCATAATCACTAAGAGTACTCCTCTTCCACTCATTCCGCAGACTTTCAAGGTCCTCTTTTCATGCAAGGACCCTTATGCGTGCTCGTCCACGTGTGCCTGTTGAGATGCAATGTGCTTGCAAAATCCATGGGGGCTCTTCATTCATTCATTCATTCAACAGTATCTTTTGAAAACATACTATACACCAGACGCTGTCCTATAGTGTTCTGACTTGACCTGTGGGGGGGGGGGGGGGGACTCAGCCCAGAAGTGGAAACAGGCTGGAAAGCAGATGGGCGTAATGTTGTGTTAGTGATGTGACTACAGGTGATCTGTGGGAGCACAAAGCCAGGACATGGCGTGGGGCATGGAGGATTTTCCAACAACAGAGATGCCCAAACAAATACACAGGAGAGAAGGGCAACCCAGAGGGAAGGAGCCCAATGCACCAAAAGAGACAAAAAAGTGAGCAGAAGCAGCATGACTAGGGAAGAGCAAGCCTGTCAGCGTGGCCTGTATGGTCTCTTGGCATGGGAAAGACGCAACCCCCTGTAGTTTGTAGAGAACAAGGAAGCAGAGGGAGGGAGAAATGCCTCCACTTTCCAAAAATCAATAGGTCAACATATGACATAAACTGAGCAAATATCAATCGTCCACATGATTAAGTACAATTACCCAATTACCTTCCCACTTCTCGGATCCCATTAACCAGGCTGCTCTTTGGGGTTAGGTTCATGCGTCACCCTTCATGTGGTTGAGGGCCCGGCAATGTGTTCTGGGTGATAGGCACTTGTAAATCTATGTGCTTGTCTAACGAGTGAAGACATAGAAGGATTTGAGGTAGCACCTGTTTCATGAGGTCATCAAACACTTCCTATTAAGAACTTTGAGTGCATACTGCTTCTACCCTGCCTGCTTGCCGGTATCTAAAATACCCAGGAGTGCCCAATTTGTCCACTGAGAGGCAGGCAAGCAGCCATTTTCTTCAGGCTTCCTTATTTAGCATTGGAGATGGTTTTAAATAGGCAGGTGGTTGTTGCCATGGTTACCCCATTACACCAGCAGCTAAACTTAGGAAGGGCCACAAGGGATAGGAAGAAAGCTTGATACCCAGGATTTGGAAATGTAAACGATATTATCAAACAAGCCTCCATTTTACTCTGCTGAACTTAGGTTCTTCAAAGAGTAGTCACCGCCTGGTTGGAAGCCTCTACTGCCTGGGTCTGGGCTTTCAGAGATAACCTTGAGGTTAAATCTAGGGAGTTGTAATTGTTTTGTTTTGTTTTCAACAAGGGAGTATGACTAGTCAGCGTTAGAATTTATCAGGAAACTTCAATCTTTCACATTGCTGATTCAGTTTTCTGGCCTGTTCTAACAAGGATTCTTAACCTGGGATTCAAAGATTTTAGGGGTTCTAAGAACACTTTGAAATTGTCCTAAGAAATTACGTGTGTTTTTCTGGAGAGAAAGTCTGTAACTATAGATTTTCTGGAGAGAAAGTCTGTTAACTGTCAGAAGGTTCTGAAAGAGCCCTATTACCCCCAAATGGCTAAAAGTCGTCCTTCTGAGGCCTCTTTGAATCCTGAGAGGAATCAAACCTGTCAGGTTTTCAGGAAATTCTTCCTCCAGTTGCTTCATTATGCAGGTTGTTGCCAGGGAAGGTAGCTGGTTGCACAGAACTAAATTATATTTTCTGATGGAAAAGCTTTGTTCATGGGGCAAGAATCAGGCCTAAGAAGGCAAGAATATGTGTGACAAGCCCTGTGTGACAAGCAAGGACAAAGGCTTTTAGGGGAGAGGTGGGGCTATTTAGGGTCCTTCTACTGCCTAGTCATTGACAAGCTAGTTACTGATTGGTGATTTAAGAATGTTATGAAAATTATCCTCTCCTTGTTGACAGAAAAAAGAGATTTAATGCAACTGATTCTAAAATGTGTTAGAAAGAGTTCTAGCATAAAGGCCAAATACAACGTGGTCCCTGCCTTCAAGGAATTTATAGTCTAACAAAGAAGGAAACATAATGCTCAAATATATTTTACAAAATTTTTTACAAAAATAATGCTCAAATATTTTTTTACAAATGCTCAGCTGGAAAGATGCCAGCTGAGTTCCAAAGGAGAGGAAAACAGGTACCCCACCCACTCATACCTTGGATGGCATGCATCTTCTCTCCATTTCAACATACAAGGAGGTTTTATTTACTAGGTGATGTGGTGTACAGAAAGTTGTATAATACCACATATATGGGAACTTATTAATGGTCATACTTCAAACATTGCTTGTAAATGGATTGTTTTGAGTATAAAAATAGTTTTATAGGGGAACCCAGTTAAGAAGTGTGATCATTTTTTTAATTCCTACTGGATGCCAACTGGTAAACTGGATTCTTTAAATTCATTAAGTTATTTAAATCCTGAAACAACTTTATGAGGTAGATATTGGCATTCCCATTTTATAGACAAAGGAACTAAGGCTGGGAGAAACTGAGTCACCTAACCAAGTTTATTCATTTTTTTAAGCAGTGGGGTTGATTTGAGTTCTGAGCTAGCTCTTACCTCCAGAGTTCAGTCTCTGTTTACTGCACCTGCTATGTCTCATGGATTTCATTTAACAAACACCTAGTATATACCAGATACTCCAATACGTACTTTATACATGATCCCATAATGTTCACAATACATGTAACATGCAAAGGTAAGTGCTACTGCCTCTATTTTAGAGATGTAAAAACTGAGGCTAAGGATGATAGAGCTATCTTTGGCTTCATCCACCTTCCTGGATAGTCTCTGTAGAAAGATGCCAGCTGAGTTCCAAAGGAGAGGAAACCCGGTACCCCGCTCACTCCAACCTTGGATGGTATACATCTACTCACTATTTCAATGTCCACAGCAAGGAGCAGGAATGACTACACGATTTGCGAGGCGCAGTACAAAATTCACTTTTTCAAAAATTATAAAGAATTTCAAGCTGATGATAGTAGAATGTTAAAGTAAGTGCAGAGACCTCCTAAGTGTAGGGCCTTGTGTGACTATACAACTCTCACACCCATGAGCTGGCCCTGACAAGGAGAGAGGAATTCATAAAAAGAAGACACCTGAGTCAGGGCTTCCACAGTGAGGAGTTTGTCATACAGGCAAAACAGTGGAAGAAAGAGGGTTTCTGCTAGGGGAGAAGGAAAGGGACTACAGTCTGTCAAACAAAGAACAGTCAGTACTACCCAAGCAGCCACAGTGCCACCAAAGTCTTCTGATATCCAAGAGCCAGCCCTCCATGACAGGTCTGGATTAAGTCTCTTTAAAGGGTTTTGCATATGTGCAATCTGTATATAAAGGCTACACAATTCCAATGTCACTGTCTGTGAGTGTCCAGAAAGCAAAGTCTAACCAAGAGTTTTTCATTACTGGTCAGAAACTCAGAGCACTTGAGGAATGCTTGAGGCCAAACCTGTTGAGTGTTATCTACTTGAAAATGTCTCTCAGTAGTCCAGGCTGAAGCAAGTTAGGTCCTTCAAAGGGTTAATTAACAGGCTCTGGAGTGTTAGCTTTCTTAGAGCTGGGGCCGAGGAGTAGCTGGTGAGGGGTTTCCCAGAAGCCCTCACATAGCTTGAGTCTGTAAGTGGTTGGAAATATAACTTGTAAATAACTAAGCTCTTAGTAGATATTTATAGACTGAGACAGCAGAGTATAGAACAAGTTGGCAGCAAAACTTGGCTCTGCCACTTACTAGCTATGTGACCTTGGGCAAGTTAATCTTTTTAATCCTTTGCTTCCTCCTGTGAAAATCTTGCAAGGTTGCTATAAGTATTTAATGAAATATATAAGTTCATGGCACATAGTATGTTCTTGATAAGCATTTGTTACTGAATATCATTGACTGACAAGCATGAGGAAACCATTGCCTTAAATTGATGATAAAGTATTGATAATCAAAGATTTATTTTGGTCAGGCATAGTGGCTTCAGCTTGTAATCTCAGCACTTTGGAAGGCTGAGGCAGGAGTTCAAGACCAGACTGGGTTATTATTTAGTGAGACTTCATCTTTACAAAAAAATTAACAATTACCCTAGAGTGGTAACATGCACCACTAGTCGACCCAGCTACTCAGGAGGCTGAGTCAGAAGGACTGTTTGAGCCCAGAAATTCAAAGTTGTAGTGAACTATGATTGTGCCATTACGTTCTGGCCTGGGCAGCACAGCAAGTTCATGTCTCTTAAAAAAAAAAAAAAAGATATTTTTGATGGAGTGGCAAGTGGGATTCAGTTGTCATAGACTCTTTGCTCCAATGACTTGGCTAAAAAGTCGGAGGACTAAAAGACGAAGGAGACACCAGCAGTGATACATCAGATCTTTGCAAATCCCTGCCTTGGTGGTGGGAAGATAACACCCTTTAGGTGGGTTGGACTCTTCAGGACTAGAGCTGTAGTGGAAATTCCCTCCACTGGCTCCATGGAGATACAAGAGGCAGAAGTTGAAGATCTGAATATCAGAGATTCTAAGTACAAATGTCAAGTCCAGGGTAGCAGGATCAAGGTGCGGGGGGGTGGGGGGGGGCGGGGGTGAGCAGAGAACCCAGCTGAAATGGTGTGAGGAAAAAGAGGACAGGAATAAGTAAGGGAGAGTTGCAGAGAAGATGCCCTTGTTCCAGGGTATGCACGGCTTACCACTGGGGCAGTGGAGTGCATGGAGGCTGGTGACCTAGTGGTCAGCTGCCAAGGGTATGACTACCCTTCCCTCACAGAGACTCACTCTCCCCTTACCCACCATGCACTTCTCCTCCATCTCAACCTTAGATGATCTGTAGGAGGCAAAATAGCAACCAGCAATGCTGGGAATGAAAGAGCCTCCTCTCTCAAATACCTCTGACAGGCTCTGCAGTCAGAAGCATAAACTATAGCACCATTCACACAAGATTTTCTTCTTTTATCTAATAATGAAACTATTCTAACTTGTTCTTTTCAGGAACCCTGTAAGGTAGCCAATATTGCAGGCCAGATGTTTGACTTTCCCAACGCATAAAGGTTCCAAAGACACAATTAGAGCAGGCTTCAAAATCCTCACCATTAAAGTTTCCATTCCATGTTCTGAATTGGACTCTACATCCCCTCATCAAATGCTCAGTACTGAAGAGAGACCTGCCCTGGGTAACCAGAGGCCCAAACTATCTGCACTCACTTCCTTCAATTTATCAAATTCAGAAAAAGCCCCCAAAGAAATTGATCATGGCATTTTTAATTTTTATTCTTATTCCGGTAGGTATTTAAAAAGGAATTGTTTCATATTCAAGTACCTCTGACTTTTTAAGTCAATTCTGAAAGAGCAACTTAATTACTTGAAAGTTTAAATACTACCCCACAAATATATTTTGAACCCTATCCTCTCCACCATCCCTGGGCGAGATAAAGAAAGTAAAATGTATAAAATATGGATTCACGTGTTTTGTTACCAGGGATTCATCACTATACAACTCAGAAGTCCAGGGTTTTTTGGTTGGATTATTTGTTTATAGTCAGCTCTTGATTATTTGCAGAAACAAGAGGGCAGCCACACAGATCCTCTAAAGTAGTAGATAATCAAAGATTTTAGTAGGCTATTATTAATATTTGTATGCAGTTCTCTCTGCACTAGTATTCACAATATTTTAAATGATATAATGAAGTCCATTGATTCCTAACATTGTCTTCATTTTCCTGCTGGCTCCATCCACATGGGAACAGATAGCACAATTTCTCAGACTGCTACACAGAAGCAGCCTGTGAGACCTCAGCCTCCCTACAAAGTTACCAGTTGGTCAGATCAGTTCCTCATTGTAGCTTAAGAGGCCTTTTGTTCAAGCCCCTTCCAGGCTTAAATAAGAGAGGTATTATCCAGATCAACAAAGAGTAGAATCAGTTTGCAATAGTATCAGAAGGAACTTGAAAGCAAGCTATGTTTTCAAGACTTTCATAATTCAAAAATTATCAGTACTTCTTGACTGATTGATTTCTAGAAATATTTCCATCAAAGAGCTCAAGATGTCATATGTAATCAACTTCAGAAAGGTTGAGGTTAGCATGATAACCTTATGGAAGAAATTCAAAGTACACAAATTCAAAGTAAGGTAGGGCCTGGCTGGATCCTTAAGTGGATATTGACACTGGAACTTTAAACCATGGTTTATAGGGAAAGGCCAAATCTTGGATTGTTGTGCCCAAAGAAGAGAAGACTTAGGGAGAAGGGATTATTGGCCTCAAATATTTAAAATGATTTTATTACAAAATAGGTATTGAGTTATTTTGCATGATAAATCAATGGAAAAGTGAACTGAAAAGACCAATTTAAAATCAAATAAGGACATCAGTTTTACCAGTTAGAGTCATCCTAAGTGCAGCAAGCTATTAGGGATGGTGGTGAGTTTTCACATTTTCTGTTCAAGCAAGTGTTGGACTGTTATTTTGGAGCCAAATGCCTGTGAATACAGGTTCTATTCTCAGACAACCTGGATGCAAACACAGGAGTTCTCGCCAGCTGCTTGTGTTTGACCTTGACCAAATTGTTCTTCCTAAGCCTCAGTCTTCTCATCTATAAAACTGGTGTATAACATTAAATGAGTTTCCTATGGTGGCTGTCACAAACTACCCGAAACTTAGAAACTTAAAACAACACTAATGTATTACCGTTCTGGAGATCAGAAGTCTGAAATAAGAGTCACAGGGCAGAAATCAGGATGTCATTAGGGTAACAATCCTTTCTGGGGGGTCTAGGGGCAAAGCTGTTTCTCTTCCTTTTCCAAAACAGCCTGTCCCCATTTTCCTCGGGTCCTGGCTCCTTGCCATCTTTAAAGGCAGTAAGAGCCAGTCAAGTCTTTCCCATGTCTCATCCCACTGACAGTCTTTCTTCTGCCTCCCTCGTCCACTTACATGGACCCTGTGATTATGCTGGACCCACCACATAATCCAGGATCATCTCCCATCTCAAAGTCAGATGACTGGCACCTTAAATGCCATCTATAGCCTGAATTCCCTTTTGCCATGTAAGCTAACATATCCAGGTTCTGGAATTTAGAACATGGACATCCATAAGTCCCTTACCTCATTGGATTATTTTGAGGACCCTGTGAAACAATGGGTCTAATAAGTTTCTGGCACATCAATGGTAGCTATTAGTATTGTTCTTAATATTATTACTATTATAAAGAGACAGGTCCTACATCAGATAATAGTAATGTCAGATGACTCAGAAGCCCTTAGAACTCTGAAATTTGATGATTCTCTAAGATGGACAGAAAAATACCAATTTGTGGTAAGGAATGAGTCAAGATAGAAATATGTGACATTTTTTCTCTTCGTTTATCTGAATAGAGGTTTTTTTCAATAAAAAATAAGTCAATATACTTATTATATAATCATACAGTATTATTACCTAGCACATTGTAATAGCATTATAAATAACTTAGAATGTTCAAAAAATTCAAGAAAAAAGCCAATCACTCATAGCCCCATCATGTAGAAATACAAAATTACCATTTTGGTGCCTTCTAGCAGTTAACGTGATATGCACACCTTAAAATATTTGTGATAATATGTTTTTGTAAAGTTAAATGTACGAATCTTAAGTAATTTCCTTTACACACGTCATCCAGGTTTATGGGGTGGCGGGTTCAAACCCAGCCCCGGCCGAACTGCAACAAAAAAATAGCCGGGCGTTGTGGCGGGTGCCTGTAGTCCCAGCTGCTAGGGAGGCTGAGGCAGGAGAATCACGGAAGCCCGAGAGCTGGAGGTTGATGTGAACTGTGACGCCATAGCACTCTACCCAGGGCAGTAAAGTGAGACTCTGTCTCTACAAAAAAAGAAAAGAAAAAGAAATCATATGGCACCCCCTCCAATAAGAAATTAACACTATTAGCACTGTATTTTCCTTAAGCAATTTCATTGCACAATTTAATTTACTTGAGACCACACTGTGCACACCAGTTTAAAACATTATTGACACAGTTACTTTTATAGGTTGTGAAAAGATGAAAGAAAGGAGCTGATTGGAATCAGTTTATCTGTTGTAAGGGTTTTAATTAGCCTTTTTCACTTTAAAAACCCCAACAGTTTTGTTTAGCCAAAGAATTTTTAAGATATCATTACATAAGTTCCTTTGCAATTGAAACTATTTCATATGTTACATAAATCTACTGTTGTGAAGGGAAAACACAAAAGATTGTATCCTCTCAGCACAGTTCCGGGTCCTGTAAGTAGTTTTGCTGTTTTGCAGTAGAACCAGCTTGTGTTTTATTTGACCATCAGAGTAGTAAAAGTTGTTATCTGAGTAGTGCAGTGATATATAGTTTTGCAAGCACAAATGACGATGAAGGTATTTACTAAAGTGTTGAGAAGCGCGGTGTTCCCACTGTAATCAGTCCTGCTCCAATCCTCACTGGTAGTAGCCATTATTTACTGAGAGCTTTGAAAAATCTTATCTTCACTATTTAATTGGCACAACTCATCAGGTAAAAGTATTACTAATCCCTTTACAAATGAGAAAATTGTGATTCGGGGAAATTATGGAACTTGCTGAAGACCACATAAGTTAACAGGGAAGCTACAATTCACACCAAGCCGTCTCACTCCACAGTCTCCTCTCACCCCACTATTCTTCCCTGCCTCTCACCCCACCATACTGCCTCTCACCCCACCATACTTCCCTGCCCCTCACCCCCACCACACTTCCCTGCCCCTCACCCCCACCACACTTCCCTGCCCCTCACCCCACCATACTGCCCCTCACCCCACCATACTGCCTCTCACCCCACCATACTGCCTCTCACCCCACCATACTTCCTCTCACCCCACCATACTTCCCTGCCCCTCACCCTCACCATACTGCCTCTCACCTCACCATACTGCCTCTCACCTCACCATCCGTCCTCTCACCCCACCATACTGCCTCTCACCTCACCATACTGCCTCTCACCTCACCATACTGCCTCT
>CAUYPK010077865.1:0-22154 GCA_963574355.1 Loris lydekkerianus | reverse complement strand
CTTTGAGATATCACCTAACCCCAGTAAGAGTAGCCCACATAACAAAATCCCCAAACCAGAAATGTTGGCGTGGATGTGGAGGAAAGGGCACACTTCTACACTGCTGGTGGGAATGCCCACTAATACGTTCCTTCTGGAAGGATGTCTGGAGAATACTTAGAGACCTAAAAATAGACCTGCCATTCAATCCTATAATTCCTTTACTAGGTTTATACCCCGAAGACCAAAATTCACAATATAACAAAGACATCTGTACCAGAATGTTTATTGTAGCCCAATTCATAATTGCTAAGTCATGGAAGAAGCCCAAGTGCCCACGAATGGACTAGCAAATTGTGGTATATGTATACCATGGAATACTATGCAGCCTTAAAGAAAGATGGAGACTTTACCTCTTTTATGTTTACATGGATGGAGCTGGAACATATTCTTCTTAGCAAAGTGTCTCAGGAATGGAAGAAGAAGTATCCAGTGTACTCAGCCCTACTATGAAGCTAAATTATAGCTTTCACATGAATGCTATAACCCAGCTATACCACAAGACTATGGGGAAAGGACCAAGGAAGGGGAAGGAAGGGGGGAGGTTTTAGTGGAGGGAAGGTAATGGGTGGGGCCACGTCTATGGTGCATCTTAGAATGGGTACAGGCGATTGCACTAATGTACACAGCTATGATTTAACAATAAAAAAATTAAAAAAAAAAAAAAAATACAAACACCAACACAGCACCAAAGTCATGTGGCATACAATGTTACCTCATTGGTCCAAAAATATAATTTTAATAGTTTTGGAATATCACTGAAATGAAAAGTAAAAATTAAACTCTTAACTTGTGTGAATTTAAAAAAAAAAAGAAAGAAAATTAATCTCATAACATGAAAGGAATTTAAAAAAAAAGAAAGAAAAGAAAAATTATAAATATATTTACAACATACTTAATCTAAAGTGTAATGTCTTTAACATATAAAGTTCTCTTACAAAGAAATAAGGTAGGAACACATTGAACAGTAGAAAAATATAAGTAAAAAATACACTGGAATTAATTCATAGAATACATTTTAGTGACCATACACAGAATGGATGTTTTTTATGTACTATTAACTAAGAACTGTTTTGTTTTATAATGTTATGTTTAACTGTTACTAATGCCAGTAATTTAAAATATAAAGGATATTTCTTATCAAGTCTACAATAATATAAAAATAGTTTTGAAAAGAGTACAGAGAGGACTGAATGTAGTGGCTCACACCTATAATCCTAGCACTCTGGGAGGCAGAGGCAGGGGCATTGCCCTGAACTCTCACAAGTTCCAGACCAGCCTAAGCCAGAGTGTGACTCCATCTCTAAAAATAGATGAGCCTTTTGGTATGCACCTGATGTCACAGCTATTTGGGAAGCTGAGCCAACAGAATCACTTAAGCCTAGGAGTTTGAGGTTGCTGTGAGCTGTAATGCCACAGCACTCTACCAAAGGCAACAAAGTGAGACTCTGTCTCAATAAAAAAAAAAAAAGAAAAGAAAGAAAGGAAGAAAGAAAAGAAAAAGAGTACAGAGAAATTGATATTCTCATAATTGGCATAACAATTCATTGGCCAAACTAATAAATGTAAATAAAAAGACTTAAAAAATCAGCACATTGTGATTAGTAGTTTTACTTCTATAAATTTAACTTAAAGAAATCTTCAAGCAAAAAAACCCCCAAAAAACAATCATCAAAGTTGCATGTAAATAAATGTTTGTTTCTATGCACTGCAATATACAGGGCGTCCATAAAGTTCATGTGCAATAAATTTGTTTTATAATGGTGTGTTTAACTGCTACAAAACCCAGTCTACGTAATAAATAAATTGCACATGAACTTTATGGACATTCTTATTAATAATTTATTGTGCAAATATATATGTACATGTTATATTCACAATATACAGATGTGAAACAAATAAGTGTGCTTCATGTATCAGTTAAGGTAAAATAATGTGTGCTTAATATACCAGTTAGGGTTTTTTGGTTGTAAGCACAAAACCCAGCTTTGGCTCAGGTCCAGACAAAGATGTCCAGGAAGCAGGATAAGTCATGAGCCTGGAGGCAGACAGGGAACTGCTCAGCCATCCTCCCCATCTTATCTATTGAGACAAATGAAAGCCAAATGTTTTATATCCTCCACCCCCATCCCACCTATCTTTCTGTAACCTTATTCAAGATCCAAAGTCCTCGGGTAAATGAGACTTCATTGTTCTATCTTGGGTCGCCTGTCAGTTACTTGGTTGGGGAAGTAAAAGGCTTCTTGATTTACAATTCCAAAGACTACACACAGTGGTAAGGTGATACTGAAATAGGGAATTAGGAATTGTTAGGAAAACAATAAATGTTTAATAAATCCAAATAATACAAACTATCAATTATATGCAGTTTTTCCCACAATATGTAAATCATTAATGTATATACACTATGTATGTGTGCTATATGTAGAAGAAAAAATCCTGGAAAATAATTCCATAATGGTACAGTAGTACCATTTATGTACTGGATTATATTTGAATTTTATTTTATTCTTGGTCCTTTTCTGTGTTGCTAAATTTTTAACAATGAGAATTTATTGCTTTTGGATTAAGATATAAAACAATAAATTTTTACACATTTTGTAACATACAACTTGATTTACTTTCTATTGATTTTTGAACTTCGTATATTAAATAACCAGAAGTATTACTTAAAGAACTATATTCCTATTCCAAATATTGGTATGTATTGAAATATAGTGAAACTTTTTTTTTTGTTTGTTTGTTTGTTTGTTTGTTTTTGCTTTACATGAAGTACCTAAGACAGTCTCATCTTGATCCTGCAGAATGCATCTTAAAAAGAGACTCATGGAGAGGCCACATTGTGCTGAAGACATTGTTTCAGTTTTATTTAAGATCAGAACTGAGTATCACTCTCCAACAAACAACAATCCAACTTGTAATAATGAATTCTACAGAGAGATGATCTGTCTGCTACTGTGTTCTACAGAGATCCCTGGGCATCATAGCCAAGATTTCAAACTTGTCACATAACATCATAAAATTCTTGGAACATCTCCATTTTACATGAATGTGATTTATTTTTCACTGTATTAGGATGTTGAATTCCTACTTGCTTGTAACACAATCACATGCTTAGAGTAATTAGGATCAAAATCAAACACAGGGTACATGTAATACCAGTTGTGTTCCCTGATAAGGGCCCCGTGTCGAGCTCAAGTTATTCAGTAATCATAGTGTGTAATAACAAAGGTACATAGAAGTGGGATAGGTGAGTAGAATTCTCAAAATGTTCACTGGAGTGGGCAGTGCCTGTGGCTCAGAGGAGTAGGGCACCGGCCCCATATGCTGGAGGTGGTGGGTTCAAACCCAGCCCTGGCCAAAAACCACAAAAGAAAACAAAAATTTTTTTTCACAAGAGCAAACACTGCTATTTTTTCATTATCAACAGAATAATGAATGTATTTTAAGTGTAAATTATTATATTTCACAAAATTTTTCTTTTCTCAAATTCCAGTATCCTGAGCAAATATAATTAATATTTATGTAAAAAAAAAAAGACTTAAGTTTCAATTCCCAAAGATTGGGTTCAATATGAACACTATTACCATTATAAAAATGTTTTCTTTCCATGATTCTTTCAAGTAGTAACTCCCAACTAAAGAGTAAAGAACTCTTAAAAGCCAATGCCATTTATCTATGTTCTGGAAAGTTGCAGAATAAAGATGAAATAGTTAATCATCAGCTTTAAGTGGCCATACACAATGAAATAACTTGTTACTTTTATAATGCAAAAGTGGTTTCATTGCCTTTCAGATGGAATTGTATGTTATGTGGGTTTTAGGCAGAAATGGCATTGTATTAGTCTTAATTGTTAATGTAATATCTAAAATTATTTAGCAATAACCAAAGCACTTCAAAGACTTATTTAGATAGATGTCTCAATGAAACGCAGAATTCAAGGGAAGACATAAGCTCTCAGGGACAGACTATGAATAAATATACTAATAAATATAAATTAGCCCTGTGAAATTTTGGAGAAGACAATATTAATGAAAAGCCATTAAAGGTTTTCAGAAATTTAATTTTGAATGAGGTTTTGACAGATAAATGGGAGATGTTATGGGAAAGTTAAGGCTGAATTTAAATGTTATTTTTTGTTTTATAATGGTATGTTAAACATCTGCTAAAGCCAGTCTATATAATACAAGTCAAAAATTTTGAGACTGATGAAGAAAAACAATTGAGTTATTTATGTGAGTATATTTGTAATGATTAAACCATCTTTTATTCTGAGTTTTTCTTTGAATTTTTCTAAACTGAGTATTTCAAACCAAGTCTTTTCATTGCTAGCACATGTGAACAATAGATTTGCACTTATCAAATATCTAAACCTAAAAAAAAAAAAAAAAGACTTAAAGCAAATGTATTTTTGCTTATAATGTGAAGGTATTGTATTGAATAAATTCAAATTTATTTTACCTACTTCTATTTACTCTAATAAATACTGATTGATTGGTCCTACATTGACAGGCTACTTTAGCCTATAATTATAGTAAAAATAAACATTGTAGAGTCAATCAGAAAGTCATATAACTCAAACTGTGAGATTTTCATAGCATTTTTATAAAAATTTACTTTTTCAATGACAGGTATAAAAAAACTTTTACTCTCATTTTATAAATTGATACAATTTCAATACATTAATTTGTTATTAGTTACATCAAGTAAAGTCAGTTGTAATGAGCATTTGCCAAATTCTACACTGATATCTAGAGAATAAGCAAGACTTGGGCTATGTATTTCTACTACAGATAAAAGGATTCTAAGCTTTTTCACTCTTATCTAGTTTATTTTGCTTACCTATATGCCAAAGATGTGATCTTAAGATTTTACTAGATATTTGATTGCTTTGTTGGAAATAATCTTTAATCGCCACAAGAGATGACACCAGATATAGGTCTTCTGGAGCGTTGTGTCCTATTTCAGATTATCAGCTACAAAGGTTAGGCTGTCTGGAATGGAAGGGAGGATTTTTACTCTTTATTCTGAAACTACAAGTAAAATCTCTGGCCAGGTTATGTCTGGTTCAGTAGGCTTACAGGGCCCATAAGGAAAAATCCAGCTTGTTTGGTTTAGCAAAAGGTAATGCTCTCTATACAGCTATTCTGTGTTATTGTTTATTGATTTGATGGGCAATGATGTTCATGTGCCTCTTTCACTTCAATGACAATTGATTTTAATAGCATGTTATACAGCACAGCATATCATGCTAAACATTGTGCAATTCCAAATTGGGATTTGTAGAATTCTAAGTTATTAGTTATTTGTTGCTTTAATAATCTTAATTTTTATTAAAAACAAAGAAGGCTCTGTTTTAAAATTTGGCATACAAGTGCAACATTTGGACAACTACTCTCTGGAGAGCCTCCTTTCTGGAATAAAGGCAGGATTAGTATGGTGGGGTTAAAAGGTCAGAACAGAAGGTCATCCTTTTTGTCAATATTCAAATGGAAAGCTGATTTGAACAGAAGGATACAGCCTGATGGACCGATCAGATGAACTCAATCATTATTTTGCCAATAATATGTTTGAAGTAGAAGCTGATCTCTCTGAAAACTTGAACATCTTTTTTCTAACATTTCCTAGTGTTACAAAGAGGCTACATTTACTCCCTTCATAAGGAATTTAATAGTATTATCACAAACCAGGCCCAATTAGAAGTGACTGCAGAACTGATGTTTTATACCCCACTTCTCCTATGGTAAAAGTGCCAATGTGCATGAGAAATATTTGAAAGTTGAAAACCTCAACTCTAATCAGATTAAAATTCACATTCACCTTGTTATTGTCAAATGAAAAGCCAACAATCTACACAGCATTTACGTAAATGATAATAATGACCATAATTCCCTACAGTCAAGACTTACATTTTCACCTCCTTTTTAAAAATTATTATTAGTTCTCCCATTGCTGAAATCAGGACCCAGCTGGGGAGCCACTCAGTCTTCATTGTAGACATTTTCTCACAGACATAGGTTAAAACAAAAGTTCAGAGAGCTGACCTGTCTGACCCAGGCTGAAAATCCTGTATTCTTTCATCTCTCCAAGCCTCTCTCAGACCCCAAGAACTCACGAGGCCCCAGAAGAGCTCATCCAGCCAGCTTCTCCTCCTGCACCCACTCGCTCCCCCTCCCACTCTCACCCCTGCAAATAATTCCTTGTGTCTTGGATGGCTTGTAGTAGCTAAATATCTGGACCATTAGGGTGCTCCTTTATTCCTTCAGATAAAAATTCAAATTCTGCTTATTAACTATAATGTGGATATTAATATTAGAAGATGTAAGCATGTCATCATGACTAGTAAATTGAATAGACCAGATGCATCCTCAGAAACAGTCTTCATGTGGATTGGCTTTAGTAGTTACAAGAAAGTCTGAAAATATCTCCTGTCTGAACTTTCTTTAAGGAAAAAATAATATCCCATAAACAAATTAGAGATTATGAACTGAAAATAGCACTATAGGTCACTTGTAGCATCTCACACCTATAATCCCAGCACTTTGGGGGGCCAAGGCAGGAGGATTCCTTGAGCCCAGCTTGGGCAACATGAAAAGACTTCATCTCCACAAAGAAATTTAAAAAAACTACACATGGTGGCATACACCTGACTACTCCAGAGATGAGGCATAAGGATCTCTTGAACTTAGGAATTTGGAGCTATAGTGAGCTATGAGTGGGCCACCACACTCCAGCCTGAGTAACAGAGAAAGATTTTGTCTCCAGAAAAAAAAAAAAAAAAAAAAGGCACTATAAAAACTAAGAACAACTTTTTGAGATCAGAACCTCTTTCATGGAGAAAGGAAGACAGTAAGACAAATACCAGAAGGAGGGTGGTTAAACCAGAGAAACCCATGGCATTAAAGACAGTATCTCTGAAAATTTTTAAATTAAACATTTTAATATCAGAAAGAAAAAACACAGATAGAAAAAACATAAAAAGCAAGTATTATATATTAATATTTCATTCATTTCAATGAAAAGATTATTTCTGACCATGTTTAAAAAGGCCATTCAATATTAACTTAAAATAGTTGCTTGTGTTAGGCATACCATTTTGTGTAAATTTCAAATTCTTCTACATTTTTTGCCATAACTACTTAACAGAACTTTTCTCAGTTTTCAATTCATCAAATGTTAATGAAATACCTACTGAGTGCTAGCCACTGCAATAACAGCTGAGGTTGAATAAAACAAGTGACGTATGTTAAGGGATCCACACTTCAGTAAACATCCTACTTTTAAAAATAGATTAGGTCAAAACAAAGTGATAAATGGTAGAGTGCTATATATAATGTGGAAAGAGAAAGAAAAAAGGTGTTTAAATCTATCTTACTAAAGTGAAGGAAGCTAACCGAGGACGTACCTCATGAAATCATTCTTTCATTCCTCAAATATTTACGAAGCACATACAAAACCCAGGAGAATACCAGTAAATGCAGAAGATATCATTGTGGGTAATGCAGGCAAAATATTTGCCCTCATGGTATGGGCACTCGAGTGATTAAGACAGAAAATTAATCAAGATAAATAATAGAGATAGATAGATATCATACGAAGTGAAAATAAAAGATGAAGCAGAGGTCACCATATACAAAAATCAACTCAAAATGAATTAAAAACTTAAACATAAAATCTAAAACTATAAAACTACTGACCAATGCATAGGGCGAATATTTCTGCACATTGGTCTAAGCAAAGATTTTATGGCTAAGAAGAAAATGAAATGTTGAAAGGAGTGAAATTTTTGAACAGATGTCCACAGATAATTTCTTTGAGATGATGATTTATGAGTCTGTTTGAGGAGAATTTTCCAGAAAATTAGAATTTGGAAAAAACATATTTGAGACAGAGAACTTGCAGCATAATGTACACTTAGGGAATAGCAGGTTGTGGGACTGAGTGTGTGTGTGTGTGTGTGTGTGTGTGTGTGTGTGTGTTTGCACAGACCCCTGCAGTTGGAAGTTTCACAAGAAAGATAAAAGAGGCTGGATTGGGACCAGTGTGAGGACCCTTGTCCACCCTGCTAAGGAATTTGAGCTTTATCAAGACAACGAGGCCACATTATAAACTTTAAAATGTGAGAATGATAAGTTTTATGAATCCAGAGGGTTTGCTGAAGCAATGTCACTGTGGCACTGGGGAATGGCTAGCATTAAATTGTGTGCTTCTCTCAATAAACCAAGATCTCTCCAGTTTTCTTCCAACTATCTTGACTGTCCTGGGTTAATTAAACGGCATATATGTGCTGAAAATAACAACACTGCTTATGGAAAAAAACAGACTTTGAAGTGGTTTGCAGGTTAAAATTGTGCAAAATCACACCCAAATTCATTAAGCAAGTTAGTCCTTTATGTTAGCACATAGAAACTGTACCTGTGAAGCAATCAGTGACCCCATGGGCTTTTTTACAGAAAAATAAAGGAATTCAGAATACCACAAATTCTTGAGTATACATTCCTGACATAATATGTCTTATTCCTAAAAATAAAAATATGAGTCTTACCCAAAGCTAAATGCATTTAAAAATGTCATCTAATGTTTCTGTATGTACAGAAAAATGCACATATACAGAGAAAAATTCACTGCAGTTATCTTGGGAGATAAGGATTATAGAGAACATTCACTTTCTATTTTATATGCATCTATGAAATATATTTTGTCTTTGGATTACATGTAAAATCATTTTAAAAAATAATAAATATAACACATTTTTAAAATATCTGTTTAAAAGTGGGATCATATTTTACAAACTACTCGTTGACTTGTTTACAATGGGTCTTGCATCTTGTTCCAAGACAGTGTCTACACCCATGCCTTTTAATTGTTACACAACGTGTGTATACAATGTTTTTTCCCTTTCTCTGTTGACAAGCACATTTTATTGCTATTTCAAATAGTGCTGTCATGAACATGATTACACAAATCTCTTTGTGCAACTGTGGGAAGTTCCCAGGGCTGTGGAATGGAAATACAAATTGTTTTGGAGAGGTAGTGCTGTTGGAAAAGTAGCATATATACAATCTTCTTATGTTTTTAGTAATTTTTGGCACATATACAGAGGACTTTTTCTTCCTGAGAGCTCCCAAAAGGTTGTAAATGCCAAAGAAGTCATCTTAATGGAGTCTGTCCCATTATTAGCTGGTGTCCAATACCCTCAGTTACCTTCCCACCATCCTTTCTGACTCACTGTTACCACGCAGAAGCTAGAAAGTTAAAAAGGACATTTTTTCAGATTCGCCGGAGACTAGAACACTATTTAGGTTCCCTCATACTCTTGTGAGAATGTTTAGAAACTGAATCAAATATAGGAAAAAGCCAAGTTTGAGACATACGTTTTGCTGGCAAGGCTCAAGGCCGAGGTGGCAGCTATGGCAGTGACTTCCCAATGTGGTGGGCGGATTCCTGATTCAGCAGCTTCCGGGAGCAGCAGTGGCATATTTCTGAATCACGGCAGAGTAGCCCGGGACTGAAGTCAGCAGTAATAGCAGCAGATTCATAATTTGTCAGCTTCCCGAATCTGTGGTGGTGGTTTACCTGCTTGGTGCAAAGGCAGAGTGTTTCCGGGAGCTACCAGTTGTTCCTGGGTGTTAAGAATAGAACTGGTCCTGTATTCCTTCCAATAATTTTGTCAGTTCTCAATTCTTAATATAAAATGTCTTATTATTTGTATTATGTAGGGCAAGGGTTAGCAAACTTGGATGATAAGCCAAAAGCCAGCCCATTGCCTATTTTTATATAGCCTTCAAGCTAAAAATGTTTTTACATTTTTTTTTTTTTGGTTCTTACATTTTTAGAAAAAAATCAAAAGAATCAGTTTTTGACATGTGAACATTATATGAGATTCAAATTTCAGTGTCCATAAATAAAGTATTGGAACACATCACTTCAATACATTTGCATATTAGCTATGGCTGTTTTTGCACTACAACAGCAGAATTGGGGAATTGCAACAGAGACCATATGGCCCACAAAGCCCACGGCGTTTATTATCTATCTGGCCTTTTATACAAAAAGTTTGCCAGCCCCTGATCTAGAGTGAATGCTCTTGGTTCAACTGAGCCCTGAGTAATATAGACGCTATTATATTAAGACACGTAATAATGTGGTGCCACAGATGGTAAACCATACATTGATTTTGCTTAAATTTAAGTCACTGATGCCTTTTCTATTTCTTACATCTAGTCTTGGTCAGATAATTTTCAACATTAGAGTACAAAGGGTTTACAAAATACAGAAGCCATCAGTACTATATACCAACTATTTGTTTTGTCTCACGGGTTTGTGACAAAATTGTACTTCTGTGCTCCCTTGCTGTTAGATCTGACTTGATTTGGCCAAAAATATTTGAGCAAAAGGAATACATGTCACTTCAAAGCTGAAGTGTAAGAGTCAGTGCGTGACTTCACTATGTTGTCTTTTTCTGCTGTGACAGTGACACACCAGCAACCTTGAGATGAGCTCAGGTCTCTCTCTGAGCAATTATGCTACATTCCTCAACTCTCACGGATATAGCAGGAGTAAGAATTAACCTTTGTTGTTTTAAGGGAGCAAGATTGGGGGGTGTTGTTACTGCAACATCCTGACTGATACCTAATTAGATAAATTGGGTTGATGTTTTTAAATTATTTAAGTCAGACATGCAAAATACAAAAGTGTTTTCTCTATTTCTAAAATATAACACATGTTGATTAGAAAATCCTGTTCTCACCCATAGCAGCGAAAAATATCAGAACTTGGCTAGTCATGAGTAACTTTGTTCTTTGCTATTTTTTAAAAGTCTTTTTAAGTTAATTGAGCTTTTGTTGAGTAAATAAATATTTAGCACATCTAAAATTTAAGGCCCTATCAAGGATATCTTGTACTCTTAAGAGATGTATTTTTCTGTTCCTTACCAAGCTGGAATCTAACAGAAGAGGATCCCCAAAATTTATAGTGGAAGGGACTATACATACATGCACTCTTTCCAAACTGCTTTTGCAATGCCTTGGCTGGTCTTTTTCCTGGGCAGCTTGATGGGACTAGCTTATGGCTGGTGTCGATTGGGCATAAGAGCTGAGATTTGGGCCCGGTGCTGAGATACGCTGCTAAAGCATGTGGAGAGTTACCGAGTCCCTATGTGCTATAATCTTCTCATCCTTGCCCCAGGTTCTCTGTTCTGTTTTTTGTTGTTGTTGTTGTTATTTGTTTGTTTGGTTGTTTGTTTTAGCTCCTCTTTATTTTCCTGTTGCTTTCTTTCACCCCCTTCAACACACGAAGAACTCAGGGAAGCTTTCGTCAAGTTCACCTTTCTTGGTTGTTTTCCTATTCTGTAGCCTGGTGCCATATTCAATGTAGACCCAAAGAGACAGCTTCTCTGAAAGACTTGCCATTTTCCACAGGCATGTCTGGGATTCTCTAATGCCTATATGAATACTTCTCTGCCCTTTGCTTTTTGAATTTTAACCAGTGAGAGCAAGAGAGTCCTCATGTCTTACTCCTGCAGTTACCTTTCTCTGACCCTCACTTTCACCTTTATTTTCCAGACTCGGAAGGTGTTTCCAGTGCCTCTTCTAGCTGGGAGGAGTTTCTCTGTGCTCCGTCTTCGTCAGTCCTGGGATTCATTCTCCACTTCTTTATGGCAATATGAGGTGAAAGGACAAAGGGAATGAAGATAGCTACTAGGAAGAGAATACATATTTTAGAAGGTATTTCAGGAATATTATCCTTATTACATTATTCTTAATAGTCACAATCATTAAAAATAAAAAACTAGTCCTATGTATAATTAAATATAAAGTGAATTATCTTTTCAAAATTATGCCTTGGAGACAGTAAAGTTGTCTTTGGAATCTTTCATATTAAGTAGTATCCCCTCATTTTAACAACGTAATTCTATTTTGGAAATATACACTTACCCAAAATGCTGATGTGATGAAACATTTAAAAGGAGACAAATAAATTGGTATTAACATACAGTTAATAATTATTCCTGGAGTACTCCTTGATAATCACAATTTTTGGATATAAACATGCCTTTTACATAACACTTTAAAATACAAAAAATATAATGACTAAGTTATCAAAATAACTATCAAATGAATATTTGTGCCTTGGGATAAATTTCTAGTGACCACTGTATGTGCAAATTATAAAAGAGCTTTATCTCCCACACCTTATATGGAAGGAAAAGTTATAAGTTCTCCGATTTAGATGGCTCAAAATGTATTTCAGTTATAGAAAAGATACTGAGGTCTAAAGGATACTCTTTGGAAAATAATTATTATATTCAGGCATTATAAAGTAGTCACACAAGTGATGAATTTTAAGATAGTTGTTTTGTGGAGTGGAAGCATAAAAAACAATGACATTCGTTCATTACCGTTATTTAAAGTAATATGTCATTTGAAAATCATGTGTAGCAAAATACAGACTCTCCTTGACTTACAATGAGGCTATGTCCCAGTAAGCCCATTGTAAGTTGAAACTATGGTAAATAAAAAATGAATTTAATGCACTAAAACCTACCAAACATGACAGCTTAGCCTAGCCTACCTTAAACATCCTCAGAACACTTCCATTAGCCTATAGTTGGGGAAAATTGTCCAACACAGAGCCTATTTTATAATAACATGTTAATTATCTCATGAATAGAGTTGTCTGCCAAAGTGGAAAAAGGTGAAAATTCAAAACCTAAAGTATAGTATATATTGAATGCCTACCACTTTCACATCATCATGAAGTTGGAAAATTATAAGTCAAACAATCCTACAGATTCCATCTGTAATCATAAATCAGGAAACTATGTAAGTCAGAGACTCATCTGTAATTAAATTTTACTAATAGATCTTAAAACTACACCCCTAAAACTGTGTATTAGTTTTATATTCAGTTTAGCAAACAAAACAAAACAAAATGAACAAACAAAAACCTCCTCTTAGAATCTTCTCTTTGGAAAATGGGGGATCATTTTATGTTCAAGTTTGGTAATATTCAATAAATTACAATTTTAAGTCTCTCCAACCAGTATTCATCTGTATGAATGTAGCTTCTGCTACTTAGGGATGAATACACTTTTTTCAAAGTAACCAAATTCTTGTTTGGATGACCATTCTGCAGTTAACAAGTTTTGTTTGTTTTTTAAGTTTTGGTAATTCCTATATATTAAATTTCAGGCTAGCATTTCTATCTTCTGTTAACAGCATTATTAGCAATTATCACCTAATTAAAAAAAAAAAACTTTTCAAATCTAGATATGCTGGAGGACAATTTTATTCCCCTCCTACTTGTTTTGAGACACAGTGAGCCCACTATAAGTTGAAACTACTATAAATCAAAAATGAATTTACAAACAAACCAAATCTCAGGCAATTCCAGTATGATACTCACTGGGTCCCAACCAGTTTTTACTGAACCTGCCTTTCATGAAATTATACAGTGACCTCTGCTCTTCTTTATCCCAAAGAGTAGGGTTTTGTTTTGTTTTGTTTTTTAATGTCATTTTAGTAAAAATAAAGAATCTCTTTGAGAGAGTATATGAACGAAAAAGACAACAACAAAAAATGTCAAGAACATGAAAAGGCCCTATAGAAAGTAAGGAGAATTTGGTGAGAAACCAGCTTGCAGTATCTAAAAATGTGATTCCAAGTTTGGAACCACTTTCACTTTCCAGAAATGGCAAATTTCTGCTCAAAGAGGTCTTGCAAACTTAAAAAAAAAATACATATTCTTAATTACCAATCTGAAATAAACCTAGAAGAAAACATGCATTTCCTAAATTCAGCCATACTTTTTAAAATTGTTCATCTCCACAGTGCTTTCTACTTATTATAAGAACCTTCCCATTGTTTTAAATTTGGAAATTGACAAAGGGATCTCATTTCTTCCTTTCCCAAGAAAGCCAAGGAGAAATATGTTCGGAGACTTGCTCAGGGTCACACAGCTAAACCAGAGGCAGAAAGGCTGGGACTGGCCCACGATTGGTCCCAGCCCAGGATCCTCCCAGCAGGGCTGCACCACCAGCTTTAGTTATATTCAGTTATGTAACAAGTGTCCCAAGTTCTCATCTAGATTCAGCAATGTTAGCAGGAAGGATGCCCAGTAACAACCCACATCCTAGTATTCTAAGTCAGCAGGGCAAGGTGACAGTAGTTTAACCTCAGCAATTTTTTCCCTCTTGCTTTTAACCCAAATGGTGAACACATTATTCTAAGAAGCAACTGCCCCATGGCTAGTACAGCGCATTATACTCTAAAGGCTGATGGCTCATTACAGTGGTTACTATTCTAGGCCTGGTGAACAGGACTCCACCTGGTAATCATTTTGTACAATTTCCCATACAGCAGAATTCAAATATACTTTCTTTTTCTATCTTTTCCCTTTGGGCTGGTGCACACAGATGCTGAAAGCCACTTCTTTATGCATGCTGAACGGATATCTCACTCTCTTATCAGGGCAACATCTACATCTTGGCACACGCTAAGTAAAAGTTGCCTCAGCAAATTTTTAGTCATGTTGGACTTAGGGATTAAAAAGATCTGATCGTGTTTTATTGTGTTCTTTGTGATTCATAGCTAACTTCTGGAATTAGCAACATAGGAAAGAGAAAAAGAAGTTGGCTCTAGGGTTTTTCATGTCATTGGGGATAGGCTTTTGAATGTCTTGACTGACGTGTATCGACAAGCATAATGAAAACAGATTTTCGAGGTCTTATTCACATTATAAATCACTCTGCAAGAGTTCACAGGGTATGTTGATACTTGCTGGCACTGGAGGAGAATATTGAGTTACGTGAGGCATTTCCTAGTGATGTGTGAACTATGTAGTGAAAAATCATGACTAATCAAATGTGCTACCTTGGTCACTGTTAGAACAAACTGAGTTGATCTACCTCACTCTCCCTCAACTTCTACAAGGCTACGCTCTTCTATGTCTCCTGCTTCTGTAACAACATCTTTACTTCCCTTGATGATTCTCTTCCCTCCAAAGAGATAGGGTTCCCCACCATTCAAACTGCGGTGGCCTGTCTGCTTTTTTCCTTATGCTTTAACTATCTTTAAGCTGCTACCTATTTCCATGGTCATTACCTTTGCTGCCTTAATTTCAAACTTTCTAAGTAAATACTCTGAAATGAATTTTTTTAAAAAAGAAATGTTAGGGATTTAGTCCAACCTTTTTATTGGAATGATCTCTACTCTAAATTCTCTCTCCCAGGGAAGGGGGAAAGATTGGTGTGCTCCCACCTAATGGCACAATGTAAGCATAGATGGCACACCGCCTGGGTACAAGACACAACTTTGACAGGGACTTTACCTGACAAATGCAAACATTATTAACCTAACTGTACTCTTACATTAATCTGAAATTTAAAAACTAATAATAAATAAACAAATTCTTTCTCTTAGAACAATGTTCAAGTGGATATTTATTTCCACTACAAATGACTGCACCTCAATTCAACACTACTAAAACTAATCACTGCCAGGCCAACCCACCTCACCATCTATCCAAACAACTTTCTCTTCCCGGCTTTTCACTAACTCGCCTCCCTGGCTCCACCTTTCTCCTGGCAGAGCAGCCAAACACACTGTTACCAGACTAATCTGTCCAAAGAGCACCCATTAGCCTGCTAAAACCCCACAAAATGATCATCTGGTTCCCATAGCCAGGACTATTCAGCCTGAAATATAGAACCTGCCAAATCTGGTCTTATTCTGTCTTGGCAAACTTTCTCTTACTGGTGCTGTACATGGACTCTCTACTATAGTCTCCTCAGAGCCCCCAATATACCTTGAACTTTCACACTCTCCCTCCGATTTAATTCACTTGCCCTCTTGCCAGGAGCTCCTTTTCTCTCATTGTTTCTCGGTATTTAAATTTTATCTCTTTTTTGGTGCTCAGACCAATCCCATCTCTCTTTTTCGGTGCTCAGACCAGTCCCATGTCCTTTCCACATGACTTCTCCTTCCTCTGCCCTCCCCTGGCTTTCGGTCTGCACCACTTTCTAAGCACTGATTATTCATAGCCTTATATTGTTTGTCATAATTTCATTTATCTTCATATCATCTCCCCAATAATTCATATGCCTCCTGAGAGCCCAGGCTATCAAGCAACTTATGCATCTTCATATTTATGATTTTTTCCACAATAAAAGTATCGTTGATTTGTTAATATTCATTTTATTGCTATTAAACAATAAGTATTTAGAAAATGTATTCAGACCTATATATATATATACTGCCATGAATTAGTCAGATGAAATCTGAAAACAAGTAGAGTTTTCAGTTGAAACACAAAAATTTAATGTCTAGCATAATGTAAAAAGTGACACAAAAAAAGGATAAGTAAGAAGATGAGACTATTATTTCACTAGTTGTAATGCATAAGGAATTTAAAGGGAGCGGGATGAGAAAGATTTTTAAATGCCTTGATGGGCCCCAGGGGGATTATTTGCTAAAATAACTGCAACAAAGAAAAGCCATCATTTCCAGCAATCAACCCAGAAAAATGATAAAAGTATAATACTGTGGAGGTAACTTCGTATTTGTAAAAGTAAAAGATGTTTGCAAACTCAGACATACTTGTAAAAGTGCATAGAGGTAGGCTAGTTAGCATTGCATATATTTTTTCCAATGTAATATGGTTATGTGACTTCAAGTCTGTGTTTTCCCTGCCAATCTTGCTGACACCTCTTCTGGATTTACTAACTCAAACATATGACTACAAACCCACCCCGTATTAGGTCATCAGCCTGTTTTACTGGCTCTATCTCTTTTGCAAAGTAAATAAAATGTGTGCTGTTAAATTTTTTAACTGTTGCCATGGAAATTTCAGCTTCAATGTTACTAATGGCTTGTGCTTTTTAATTAACAGATCATTTGATTTTTATAAATATGTGCCTGACCTTCTTAATATCATTTTAATTGATTTTGTTTAAATAGCTTTATTTCTAAAACTGTAATCAATATGATTCCTAGAAAAAGGGAGCAGACCAAAAACCACTGGACATAAGCCATTTTAGAAGATGTCTTCCTGCTTACGCAAATTATTTAGAAGACAGACAATTATTCCCCTAAATTATATTTTCTAGTATACTAAATTTATTTCAGTCTTTTGCAGCTATAAAACAGTCTTGCCTAGATCATACCAATGGTTTCTCAAACATATGTTCAAGAAATACTTGTAAAATAAATGGTTCCTGTTAATGAAAACAAAACCTACTAGTGCACGTGGTTGAAATCCCGGGCACATGAAAAATAGATTATTATTAAAACTTACTTTTACAATAAGTCAGAGTAGTTTTAATATTAAGTACACTTGCCTTTAAAAAATGCTCATTTTAGTAACCATGCTTGAGCACATGTTAGAGAGAATATAAATAGAAGCTATCAAATCAGTGAAAATAATCAGTTTTCTTCATTCCTTTGATTTATTTGGTTTCATGTGTTTTTCATTTTTATGGAAATTTGTATTTGTCGAGGACTCTAGGAAAAAGTAACCATCAACTGTGAGTAATATGAGATACAAAGAAAATAGCCACTGCAAATGTCCCACAATTTGATCCTTATTTACCCCCCCACAAAAAAAAAATTCTTCTGATAAATTAAATTATTTATGTGTAAATCAGAAATGTGCAGGGAAGAGAAGGGAGCAATTTGGAGGGACAGGGAGGAAGAGGATCTATTCTCATGGCTATGAGGATATATAGAGTATTGATTTGGGGTCAACTCCTCTGGTTAACGGGCATGTACTAGTCTATTGAACACAGCAGATGGGCCAAGTATTACAAATGGGTAATGAGAAGAATTGAGCATCACTCAGAGGAGTAAATGTAAATAAGGCTAATACATTCTGTAGGCTTAAAATGAATTTTGTTGAGTTCAGATATCCTCAAAAACTATTTGTCCATCTGAAATAGGCCATCTTTAATGTTCAATTTATCACAAGATACAATTTGAAATATCCTTATTTTTCAGTACTATATCAGGTCATAGAAATTTTGTCTATGTAAAAAATACTTCCAGTGACTAAAGGAAATAAGTGATTAAGCCATAGAAGACGACGATGTGCATACTGCTAAGAAGTAGCCCCTCTGAAAAGGCTTCCTACTACATGATTCTAACCATGGGACATTCTGGAAAAGGTGAAACTACAGAGGCAGTGAAATGATCAGTGGTTATGAAGGGCTCAAGGGAGGGAGGAAAGAGATGAACAGGGGAGCACAGAGGATGTTTAGGGGAGTGAAATTATTCTATGTGAAAGTCATGGCGATACAGGTTATTATACATGTGTTAAATCATAGCACTGTATGACACAAAGG
Source organism: Loris lydekkerianus (assembly GCA_963574355.1). Taxonomy (NCBI): domain Eukaryota; kingdom Metazoa; phylum Chordata; class Mammalia; order Primates; family Lorisidae; genus Loris; species Loris lydekkerianus. The sequence continues at coordinate 3,778 of CAUYPK010077865.1, read as the reverse complement.
GTGAACCTTTATATAAACTGTGGACTATAGTTAATGTAGTGATAATGATTTGTTAATTGTAACAAATACACTACAGGAATGCAAGATGTTAATAACAGAGGAATCTGTTGAGGGTGGGAAGGGCATATGTGGAATTCCATGTACTGTTTATTCAATTATTCTATAAATCTAAAACTGTACTAAAGTCTATTAATTATTTTTTAAAAAGGCATTCTCATGTGTTTAGTTCACACCATTTCTACTAAAATAAGAATCTGGTCCTCCCCACCCCCAAGAAAAACAGATTTTTTTCTCTTCCTAGATTAATTTTTTTTTTTTTTTTTCAGTTTTCATCCCGAAAATTAGAAAACATTCTGGCATGTGTTTGCTTTTAACATTCACCTGAAATTTCAAAATGACATCTGCTCTTTTTTCATGGAAAATCATTAAATGTTCTTAGTTGAATAAAAAAATAGGATGACAGTGAATGCATCATTTTAGTGAACCATAAGTTGGCTCGGGTACTGAGAACGAGTAAGTAAATGGTTAAGATTATAAATTGGAAATTTTTCAGATTTATACCATCCCTAAAGTAAGGGGGGGGTCTCACGAAAAGATTGAGTTTGTATAAATTATAGTTTTTTAAGTAAATGAGGTCAGAGAGAGAAAAAAGTAGTCTTTGAGAAAACGTGTGCTCAATATTTAAAGTCTGTGGAGCCAGATGGCCAGGAAACACAGTGAGACACTTTCGCCTTTTGTCTTCTTTATGTTATGGCTCTGATTGTTCTTAACAATCCCAGATGTCCCTTGCTTTAAACCTCTTTCTCTTCTCTTTCCTGACCTTACCTCTTCTGTATTTCTGGAAAGGTCTGTGGAATTGCCTCTCCCATATTGTGACTGGGATTAAGTCTTTAACGGCACGTTTCCAAATGACCACAGCTCTTTACTCGAAGGCTATAAAATAAAGATCACTTTCTTTCTATTTTTCGTCTTTCCTAGACCCCCTCTTAAAAAGATCACCTACACTGGCTTAATTCATAATCAGAAAGTAATGAAAATGAGGTCACCCTAAGATAACTAGTGCTGTGATTGGTGTGATTTTACTTATAGCATTCCATCTCTAAAGTTTTAAATGTATATTTTGAATTCTTAATTTTTAACTCATCGTTAAACATTATCATACACATCAGACTTTCCTACATGGTTTTGATTTAATATTTCCTTAACCACATAAAATGTCAACAAGGCCCTTGAAGTTGCAGTAGTTTGGCAAATAGTAATTAAATCACATAAGCTAGTAAATATTAAAGTGAAAACATTTAAATAAAAGAGTAAAAAGGATTTGGCACTATAAAGAGAGGCATGGTGTAGATAAGATTTATAATATAATTATCTAAACATAATTATGTCATTATATAATTGTATATAAGTATGAAAGTAATTTTATACACATATATAAATATAAACGTATGTCTGCGATGCTTTATAAAATACTATGGCTGTTGAAATCTTGAGAATATAAAGTTGGTTTATAAATGTTTCAGCAAAGCAGCAATACAAGGTGATTAATAGAGGGCCTGTCACAAGGTAGCACTCTACTTATTGTTCTTAAGGTTTGCTGTTTACCTAAAATTGCATAACAAAAATTTTAAGAGGATAAAATGTTGCCTAAAATGACAAGACAAAGATCACTTTTAGAGCAACTTTGCGATGAAAATGATTGTCTTTTTCTCAAGAAATATAGTGTGTGCATTCCCACACAGTGGGTTTTTTGTTGTTGTTGTGGTTGTTGTTTTTCAGTTTTTGGCCAGTGCTGGGTTTGAACCCACCACCTCCGGCACATGGGGCTAGCGCCCTACCCCTTTGAGCCATAGGCGCCGCCACACAGTGTTTTACTCCCAATATATTAGACAGACAAACATTGCTCTTGCTGGAACTATGACATCAGTTTGTATGTTCTTCTTCCTGTCAAAAAAAAAAACCCAGCATTTACTTCTCAAGTTGGTAGTTTCCAGGACTTTTGCAAAACAAACAAAATGTTTACACATTAAAATCAGCTTTATTTCTATTCCCCGTGACACATAATTTTAAAATACAGATGTTTTCAGTAGTTAATACTGGAACACATGGATATGAGTATTTTTTAAATGTATCTGAACTCTACATCACATTGCACACAAATCATTCAACTTCATCTATCCTCTTAACATGAGATTTTGGTTCAAAAGAAAGTATGATCCCATATCGTCCTCCAAAAAACAATTTCAGATTTAAGCATACACTGTTAGTCTTTTTTTGTTTTTATTGTGTCTAACTAAAATTTCACCATCTAAAATAAAAGCAAAGTAATCATATAAAAACCATTGCTTCCAAAGCAAATATTTCTCTAATAAGCGTTAAACAAACCACTCATCTCCTGATGATTGATGGGTCTGTCTACAATTATAAAGCCATTTCTATACTATAATAGATTAGCCCACACCGAAGGGGACATGAAACACTTAAGATAGCAAAATTGTAGCAGGACACTAGGCCTTTGAAATCAGCCGTGATGTGGAAGAAGGGGACAGAAACCACGTGTGGTGATGGTTGACACAGCCCATAAACAAAGACAGTCTAAATAAGATAATAATCTAGGAGTGTTCCTTGTGAACTGGGAATGTAACCAGAGAGGAAGAGTGCAAAACTGAAGCTGTCTGGAAAGGGACAAAAGTTTGCACAACAAAGAATGAGGGTTTGGGGTGGGGTGTGTTTGTGTGTGTGTGTTAATTAAAGACTCTGAGTATTCAGGGAGTCAGCCAGCATGAAAACTCATTGACTAATGCTAGCATTCCAAACATTTAAAAAGAGGTTAAAATGTTCATTCATTGCAATCCAGAGGTTATTTTCATACTACACTGAGAACTTTGGGGTTCTGGGAAAGCCATGGGTGCCCATTGCAACCACATAACCTGTCTCAGTAATGACACAGATGAATTTTTACTGGCTTGCCAAGATATTTTGATGAAGGAAAGCCACATGGTTATTAAACAAGCAAAGTTCTTTATGAAAGTACAAAAGAACAATAGAACATCAGCTTCAGCTCTGTACCCAACAGGCCAAGTCTGAGAAATCCTGTCAAATGTGCTCATCCTTTTCTGGGGGAAAACACCTCCCCGGCAGCCTGTTTTCCTCACACAGGATACCAGTTCGCCTAGCCACTTCTGATCCATGTGGTCTGAGGCAAAAAAAGGATATTGTCCAAGAAGATTTCTTCTCCGAATGTGTACTGAGAACGTGGGAGTTAACACAGACCAGGTAAGACCGAAACATAGAAGACACAGCAAAGAGCAAGATGAGATATGTCTAAAGTGAAGTCCTGGAGAACTATGAATAGGCCAGAGAAAGTCAGTGAAATGGAGAGAGCAGAGCAGAACGGCAAGAGACAAAGACATATAGCCTGTACCTGGGACTGCCCTGGCCAGCATCCACTTCCAATGATAGTTTTAGGCCACATGTAGACCTCAAGGAAGTCAAATTTATAGAACCAAAAGAATATAAGTGGAACAATCAGCTTAGCATCATCATGAAAACAAAGACTCTAGAGCAGTGTTTTTCAACCTTTTTTATCTCACAGCACACTTGGACCTATAGTTAAACTTCCAAGGCACACTTACATTACGTTGATCAAATAAAAGAGTACATAAAAAAAAAAAAAAAAAAAAAAAAAAAAAAATATAATTAATAAATACTTAAAATATATATATATATATTAATTAATTATGATTCTGTTGGTGGTCTTTACTAGGTGAATTCTATG